>SNQJ01S0058841.1:0-43091 GCA_010110895.2 Picea sitchensis | reverse complement strand
CCTTCAATAAGCCTCTTCTCTCAATCTACTTATCACCTCAAGGGAAGGGAATGGATTGAATGGAAGGAAAGGGGTTGAAGAGGGAGTGTTGATGCAACAACTCACAAACGGTAGCAAATGCTTGGGCAAGGAAGGGAAGTGAAATTGGGAAAAGTTTCATTGTTATTATGCTTAGTTGTGAAATGAAACCCCAACACCTCCTTTTATATGACAAAAGGATGGTTATTCAGTTGGGGGATGGGCTATAGCAGGTGAATTGGTTTGGAAACCTCCAATAGCCCATGAATTCCACCGAATTCCTTACAACTTTTTAATTTTTGCAGATTTTGGAGGTATATGCGGGCTGTGTATTGTGAATCAAGCATATGTGCGTGGTTTGTATAGCATGCAACAAGCATATGTACGTAGGATGTAGTGGTGCAGGGAGCGTACATGCTCTAAAAATTGGTTTTTTAAGTAGAGCTTCTTAGCAGTGATTTGGAAAATTATGTAAGTAAGAGGGCCAATGCCATGTATGCATGAGTAGGAAATTTTAGGGCTATAAAATATTCCCCCTAATGTGTGAGTTCGGAAGAGAAAATGATGGTGTAAATATATTACAACATCTTCACCAATTCACAAAATAGAGTGAGCACAGGACCAGAGTTCGGGAGGTGCCATCTGCAAAAAAAGAATTGTCTCTCTGAGGCAGGCATACCCATGCTCGGGATGAACTGAATCATGGTTGCAAATCAAATACACTGCAGATCCATGTCATATAACTATATAAAGTGTATCCATGATAAATACACAACGAATATATATATATAAATCATTTGAAGATATACGAGCATAGTATGTATCTTCAAGAAGCTAGTGATGCCTGCGGCTGGAGATGAAGTATTCATAGCTCGAGAAACAACTTCAAGATCTTCAAAAATTAGGTAGGAGTACAATGGGAGTGTATAACGCACTTCCCTGAGGTCTTCGACAATCTGTTGGGAAAATATTGGAGGATCTCGATGATGAGGCAAAGAACTTCATCGATTTTGAATCTGAAATTGACTGGACTCTCGGGATGGATGACTCATGAAATTCAAGAGACAAACTTCAGAAAGGCCGACTCAGGTTGGGTAAAAATTACCTTAGACAAAAGCACAAAAGATGATCAGACTCAGGAAACATGACATTGACATAAGTTTGTGATGTAGCAGAAAACATAATTTCTCCATATATTTGGAAGAGTAACCAAACGGAGGAGGACACAACTCTATGTAGCGAGAACAACTTCCTAAGGTCATACTATATCCCAATTATTGACGAACAAATAGAAGGATGTGCTTTTTCCAAGGGCGACTATATTTGCTGCCAAAAAAAGAATGTGCATTTCTCATCCCCTCTTTTTGGAATATTTGATTTTTTTAATCTTTTCAATTTTTAAAAGAGATTGAAAAAAAATAAAAGAATGCTATGTTAAAAAGGATGAACAAGTGTTGTGACAATAAAACTAGTTCCAAGCGCATAGAACACACTAATTCTCAGGGCAAGGAGACATGTGCAGGATAAGGACACCCGAGGAAAATTCCTCCATGGGTCAAGGTGTTCGGTCGCAGAGGCAAGAAGTGTTGCAAGGATTGTGTATAAGTAATGCTTCAAAGTTTCAGTTGAGAGAAACATGGAGCCAACATTAGGCCAAAGACGCAAATATGAGACCCGCATTGCGATTAAACATGACACAATAAGACCCCTTCTATGTAATGTTTTACGATCCCAGAGAAGGTAAGCTTGGTAGTTTTTTCACGTTTAGAGAGTTTGAAAAAACACAAAAGAAGAATCCAGGGAGTACCTTTTTTGGAGGTAGTCTATTCTGAAAAGAGATTAACTATGGACTCAGCCTTTTTCTAAGTTTAGTATCCTTAGCCCGAAAAAGTATAAAAGTAATTAAGGAGAACTCTCTCGGCGAGACGAATCTCCCAAGGCGTACCATTTTTCGCTATAATCTATTGGATGGAAAAAGGGTTAAACTCATGCCAATAGATGTTCTTCTGGACCAATTTAATGAGTGTTAAGGAATAAGGTCACTCAACGATCCTTTCGATTTTAGGGAGTCTGAAAAGAGATTAACTATGAACTCCGGGGGGGTTTCTTTTTTGTAAGTAATCTCCAAGGCCTGAAAAAGGTGATAAACAAAAAACAAGGAGAATGTTTCTCTTTCGAAGATTTAGTCCCTCAGGCCCTAAAAAGGGTTAAACTTATGCCCGAGAATACTCTTCTAGAGAACCGAAGTTCCTAGAGAATACTTTTATTTGTAAAATTAGCCACCCATAACGAAAAAGGGGTAAACTATCGTTGGACATATGTGCCTTCAAATTTGAGTTTGGCGAGTGTGAAGGGAAATAAGATCTCTCGACAATATTTTCATTTTTAGAGAGTCTGAAAAGGGCTTAAAGAAGATTCCAGAGGGATACTTTTCTGAGTTAATCCAGGCGAGATCGAAAAGAATAAATACAGTCTCGTTGGATGTTGATTTTGAATTTCAAAGCGAGCTTTAAAGACAACAAAGTGTGCTCATTAGGGAATCCCGAGGGTAAGTCCTAGGATGATGGTAAACAAAAGAATGAGGCCTCATCTTGTAATCATGACAAGACTAACAAGGACTCCCAAGCCGATAGTCATTATTGACAACATGGACGATAAAGATGCAACAAGGATCTACCTAGGGCATCCATGTAAAGGTAGGCTCTACCACCTAATTACGACACTTCTAAAGCAACAATGAAGGTTCTGTGTCACACTTCAGTGGGTTTGATCCTATGGAAAAGAGAAAAATAAAATGAGATGCAGAAAGTGGGAATGAAATCCTAACTTATATGCAAAAAATTGGAAAATATGACTTTTACCAAAGGATACCAAAAACTGTGACCCATCCCAAAAAATTACCAAACCGAAAGAAAAAGGGTATCAAAATGACCAATAGAAAACTCAAAAGTGAAATCGAGTGATCACCAAGCCAGGAAAAAAGACAAAGGGGGCCAAAAAGGTGAAAAAAGGGTCAAAAAAGTCTATAAAAAGAAGTGGACAACTCAGTTTTACCATTGCAATTTGAAAATCAACCAAAAGGTGAAACGACCCCTTTACTAAAAGAGTGGATTCCGGGAGATACAGTGGATGAAACGACCTTATGTTTGGACCAAGTACAAAACACCTACACTTGCAGTTCAATACTTTATTTTAGCTTTAATTTTGTGTTTGGAGGGGGCACACTCTTGTAAAAGGGAGGCCTTGTGTGTACGTAGTCTGCCAAGGCCAGCCCGCGTATGTACTCATGTAGAAGACTAAACAACCCACGTACATATGTGACTGTGTACAAAGAAACCCTCGTACAACCTCTAGCATTTTGAAAAAATAAAAAACAAGTGTTGACTCCTCTCTATTTTCCCATGTCACGGGATGTATGTCTACTGGAGAGAGAGAGAGAGAGAACATGAGTAGCTCGACGTCCTGGTCGAGGAGGACCTTCTAGCCATTGCTGCACTGAAATAATGCGGGTTATGGAAGGTCTTCCAATGTCCGTTTATGAGGGCACAACTGAGGCTACTCAATTCTCTTGTGGAGTATTGACATCCTAATGCTGAGGCCTTCATGTTAGAGGGTCAATCACTGAACCTAACCACAAAGGATATTTACTTCTTGACTGGCCTCTCGAGAAGAAGGGAACCAGTTAACTTGAGGACATTTCCTCAAGGTCCTTTCAACATCGAGGACTGCATTCAGATGTGTTGTGAGGCCGACACTGAGAAGGTAGGTTCTCGGGTTCCAATCCGCAAGATCACCAACCTATCTTTGTGTGTGATATCACTTTTGATCAAGCGGATTAATAGATCTGCAACCCTTCACCAGGCCTCCCAGGAACATATGCATTGTGTCATTCAGTGCTTAGAGGACACCATTTTTTACTAGAGTACTACCATGCTAGTATGCATGAAGAGACAACTTATAGAGTGTCGTTGACAGTATACAAACAAGAAATTTGGGTTTGGTACTATCTTGTGCTCCTTCTTATTTGAGAGGGTGCCCAGTCTCAGTCCCGGAGAGACAGTACGGGGGCATGTAGCCTCCTTCCCAGCAGTGAGAAGATGGGTAGTGTTGCTACCTAGATAGAGGGGAGGGAGGACCATATAGGCCTTTGATGATAAATGTTTTGACTAGTGGGCATGTGAGATCCTGATGATCGATAATTACCCATATGCAGGGATCAACTTCACCAGAGACCCAGACATTCTTGTGCCTCCCAGCGAGGAGTGAGGAGAGATAGGTAACATATATTTTAAATTTTGTTTAATTTTTAATTTTCATATATATCCTTTTCATGCGTGTATAGAGTACTGACTCGTGTATCTGTTATGTACATTTGTTGGACCTGTAAGACCAACAGACTTCGCCAGGACTCGACGACATCCTTGACCTGAGGCAGGACTAACAACAACAGGAGGATCAATAGTTGTAGAGGGACCCCCATCCAGAGAGGCTGACAAAGTATTGCGACGAGTGGAGCGCAAACTTACTATGCTCACTCGTGTTGTTCCTATGGACGGTATCGAGGATCTCCCCCCAACTATGCAATCACATGTAGTAGGGGTTCCTTAGACTTTGGTCCAGTTGTTCTGGCGTTTGGTGAACACCATTGTACACTATAGCAGGTCCAATAGGCATTGTCCTTATATAGCATTAAGTGTTGATGTGCCAAGGGAACTTTTATGTACCATATGTATTTTTTTAGGTCATAAGCCCAACGATGTAGACTGATCACTTCTGAGGATTTCATTCCCACCTATGTACTCATAACACTATTTTTTGGACACACACACATATATACATATTTATTGTCTTATGGATGACATTTTTACAAATGTATTTACATGTGTATGTGTGTGATTTTATTTTTATATGTGAGAAACATGCCAATCTAAAACTTGATTAGCTAGAGTATATGTTGGATGATTAAATCTCCTAGGAATATGGATATACGTAATGTAATCGAAAAATATTTCTAAGAGATGTACCCTAAGGAATCATCGGTGTAGAGTGGGACCATAAATGTGGTAAACCCCATTTAACTGGGACACAACCAACTGAGCATCTAGGTAGACCCAGAGGTGAGAAATGCCATGTGATAAAGTGTCATGAAGCAATTCTATCATTGTGTTGTATTCGACAACATTGTTTGTAGCATCACCTAGACAAATATCTTTGCATGGCGCCAAATTTTAGTGCACGCACCCACACACTAATATTTTTTTGCACGGTGCCAAAATTTAGCACGCACACCAGCACGCCAATATTTTTTCGCATCACACAAGCTTTTCACTATTCACCATGCATTTTTAGTGCATCCACCTACGCACATTCATTTTTATGTGTATCAATTCCTCATGAATTCCACTGCAGAAATTGGGGCTTTTGCTTAATTTTTTTCCAATTTATTCCATAGACATTCTGCAACTATGAAATTTGTTCAATTTCACCTCGATAACACCAGTTCAACCTCTACAACAATAGATCGTTGCGGTTTGACATTTCTGGAATGAATTTTTCCCCAAACTCAAGTCACAAATTGAGAATTTTAATTACTAATCTCGCTCCAACTGTCATGGCTTCATTGTAACTTCAAATTCGACCAATTTTAGGTCTGAATTTGCTACAACAGATATTAAATCAACAATATCTCACCACATGGCTGAATTTCTCCATTTTCTCATGAATTTAACAACAGAATTCCAGCGTCGTTGCTTCTAAATTTTACCATGGATGCTCTGTAACTTGAAATTTGGCCACTTCGAAATAAATCCTTTGTGACATTTCGCTTCAACTCAACTTGCTCAGCCCATCTAGGCTCAGTGTTGAAAACTAAAGCTCTGATACCATATTGTAACATCCCCGACCACCCAGGCCAGACCATGCTACTCCATAAAACGCTTTTATTCTCTGTTCAACATACTGTAACTATTGTGAGTGGGAAATCCCTCTACAGACTAGCACATAGGGTTTTAATATGCATGCATAAAAGACCTAAAGACTCCTACTTTCTACCGTCGTCCCAGACCTAATCCCCATTATTCTTAAGTAAATACATAGTTAAGAAGATCAAGTGAGCATACCTTATTTCGAGCGTTTGATGTCAATCCTTCTTTACGCTTGATCGCTCTTTGACTGCAGCTCTCCTCCCAAGGTTGACTTGCATTTACACAAGACAAACAAAGAACTCCACATGCATTTGATATATAGATTAACGGGTTAGAGATTTAATCAACATATGTGCAATAAACCATGAAAACTTCATATGGTGGGACGGGAAAAGTATCTCTTTATTATTAACTTCAACAAATCAACTTACAATGATGAAGCCAGCCACTGCTCCACGAACCTGGTCCTGGGCTCATCTTCAACTATCCTCCAACTTCTTTGCTCTATATTTCTCTTTGCACGAGGATGGCTAAAGGGTTGGAACAAAGGGAATGTGCAATCGGGTATAGTTTCTTTACTATGATTCTCCTCTTCCAAATGGGATCCCTAACCCTTTTTTTATAGGCTAGAAGAAGCTAGGTATTTGGTTGAACCCTCGACCATGCATGGCCGGAAGGTTTAGTTAACTCACCCAAAGTTGTGTGTTACGTTAGCAACTTTCCTTTTTCTACACTTTTGTAGGTACACGCGGGTTGTTTTGGGTCAGCGGACGTGTACACACGTGCAGTAATGGAGCAGTGCGTGTGGGCCTTTATAAAAGATGTTTTTAAGAAGAGTTGTTTAGCAGTGTTTTGGCAAAGAAGGAATCTGAGATGGCCTGATGTCAGGTAAGCATGTCTGGTGCAAATTAGGGTTATAACAGTAACATACCCGGCATTCAACTGAGCTATGCCACATAAAGTTTCCGAACTGCATGCAATTAAAACATATACACACGGAACTCTTGCGGAAATTTATATATAAAACGTAAAAATACAAATACATTCTGTAAATGCACAGATTCATACTGAAATAACAGTAAACATATACAGGCAATACCCATAAATATAAAGATAGTTATAAACCATACATAGGATAAACCCATAAAAATAAACACATAAATAATAATGCAGCATGTAAATTTATCACACAGTTGACACTTATCTTGGTAAGAATATCACCAAATGCATGCAGGCCTTCCACGAACCTCCCAGCCTTAGACCACACTGCTCATCACTCTCAGCAGTGGGTCACCCCTGAGCTGAGACTAAACTCCACCCGGGTAAAGGGGTTCCTAACTAGGATGATGTATCACAGACAACAGGAAAGACTTCGTCATAGCTGCCAACTCAAACTAACAACCTACAGTCCCTCATTCTCCACGTGCATGTCCCACCCCAGGAAGTGTGCCCCTTCTCTGCTCAACAATCCTTATGTTGCCCCACTGCCTTTCCGGGCTTCAGCAATAGGCCAGACAAGAAGTCTCAGAGCCTTGTAGCTGCAGTTTAGCACCTTCAGGAAATCAATTCCCAACAATTCTCTCACCCAGAGAGAAATTGCTCATGTGCCTGACAACCCACCTCTTCAATATCCCACAGGTCTGACAACCCGCTTCTTCAGCCCAGCTCCCAAGCTAACCAGCTACACAAACATGTATGGTTATGGATATGGTACTGGTTCAGGTAAAGTGGCAAGAAGGTACGGAGGATAGTTGAATGAGTGTGTGAATGATCCTAGAATGATTGACTGAATGACTAAATGATGGAAGGAATGATGGGAAAAATGAACTAAGTCCAAACAATATTTATGAATGTCCCCCACTTGACACTTGTCATGTTGGGAGCTACTTTGGCCCACTTGTCCCCATCTTTAGAACTTAGGATAAAATAATTATCAATACTTTATACTTTAAGAAATATTAATATAATATTATTTTTTGGCTTAAGCTCTTTAGCTTAGCCCCTTTTCCTTAACTTTTACACCCCCCCCTCTTCCCTAACTAGTGGAGTTTAGTCCTCCATACTCTTTTATCGTGGTCGGTCTGCACGCAGCGATGTAATTTATATTAATGATGAGACATATACAAAAATAGGCTCACTGGCCTTTAACATCTAGGCTCTCCGGCCTAATCATCACAAAATTGGCTCACTAGCCTATAAAACACAGGATATACATAAAGGCTCCCTGGCCTAAAAATCGTGCGCACTTAAGTTGTTGCACGCGGTATCCTGGGATGTGCACACTTCCTCATTTTACTGTACAGTACATGCGTACACTATACCATGGAAGGTGCAAACAAAAATGGTATCAAACAGCTAACCAACTTACGTACATTTATATTTACATTTACAATTGGGTTTGGTCTAGGGATATTACACTAATCATTGATTAAGCCTTCGTCTTTCCATTTATCCCTCATTTAAATGTTTTTGGCTCCTAATTAGCCCTTTTTCCCCTATGATAAAATCCTTTTCCCCTTTTAAGCACCTATCAGCTTGGATTTAGCTCTAAATCCAAAATTTTAAGCTCTGATGACTTATATCTTAACGAAATGACCTTCAAAATTAACCCCCCTTATACAATAACCTTAGAATTTAGCTCCAAAATTTTAAGATTAGTCCCCTACTTCTTAAAATTTTGGCATTGTGCTAACAACATGTTCATTTTCTGTCTCTACTTATTAATTCATAGTTTTACTTGTCTTTCTACTTATCAATTCATAGCTTCACTTTATTTTTATTTTACTATGGTTTTTTCTAAATAATAATGATGAGTTAGCCCATATTCATAGATAATAGTTAGTGATGACTATCATCGATACTAGTTGACAACTGAGTTATAATAGGTTTTTCCACCTTCGAAAGAAAAAAATAAATCCACTCTTCTTATTTAACTATTATTTATGCTTTTACATTAACCTTATTTTTTTTTTTTTATATCCAACTTTCAAAAAAAAATTGAAATATATCATTAATGGTGTAGTCTAAATGTTTTATGTTTTTTACTTTCCAACAACTATAATTGGAATCACGCAGCATAATTGTTGGCGAAATCATAATTTTACATTGCTTAAATCTCATTTTTGTATGCATAAATTGATTCAGTGCCCTCAAAAACCCCAGAACATCCAAAGTATGTAATTTCAACCACTCAAATCTGAAATTTTCTGAATTTCCAACTAAATTTTAGAAAAAACTCATTGAAAAAAATACCCTGAAAAGAATGTCTATCATTAACTAACATAAATTTATTTTATATTTTTAAAAATTCTTTAGAAAATAATCATTGATACATGGTTTAGCATTATGCCAACATAATATAAAGAATAGGCATTTTCTAAACGTTTTAGGTTTTTGATATTTTCATCAGAATCAAGTGACATAAATCTGGACGAAATCACAATTTTATGTTGTTTAAATTACATTTATGAATGTATGAATAGATTCATCGCATTGAAAAAAACCCCTAGAATACCCAGATTATACAAACTTAACCACTCAAATTTACAAACCTAACAATTTTTCATCAAATTTCAAACAAAATTAATCAAACAATATCCCATTAAAAAAACCAAAACATACCATGTTTAAACTACTAATGTGTATAGAGTAAGTTTCCTTTTAAATAACACATGACATCCTATGGATAAATATACATCCGTCATATTCGTATTATATTTCACTTTTAATTTAGATTATTTAAAATAAGGTATTACATTTTTATTTTTTTTAATATCCGTCATATTCGTATTATATTTCACTTTTAATTTAGGGTATTTAAAAAAATAAGGTATTATATTTTTATTTTTTTTAATAACGGATCCATACATCATATTCATATTATATTTCATCTATAAAGTAAGTATTTAAAATAGGATATTAATATTAATTTTGATGTGATTTTTTTTGTCATCAAGTATTTATGAGGGGACAGAGTCACGTTTTATTAAATTATTTAGTCGTAAGTAACATCATTCTCATCAAAGTTATAGTTAAATTAATTTTGATGTGATATTTTTTGTTATTCGGTATTTAGGAGGGGACATTAGTTAGTGGGAAAATCTTTTTATTTATTTATTATTATTATTATTATTTTTAGCAAAGTTGTAGTTGTATCATATATTTTTGAATACACGATATTTATTTAAATGTGTTATTCATAAATTAAATAAATAAATAAATAAATATTTTAATTTTATTTTTATGTATATCAATAAAAGTATTATTAAATATTATCTATTTTTTTCAATTATGTTTAATTGATTAGTTTTAATTTTCTTTTTAATTACATTATATATCATTTAACAATATTCTCAATCTTGTCCTTGAGGTGTAGGATATTTGGTGATGGAGTGTGTTGTTAAGGTACTCTCTGAACATTCTGTGATGGAGTGTGTTGTTAAGGTACTTTGTGATGTTAAGTCACCGGTTCGAAACCTGTCGTGACAAAAAATCCAGTCATGTTAAGGGTTGGATTGGTGTGGCTCAGACCTGGTGCGATCCCCAAGTAATTTTGACAGCTTAGATGCCCCTAAATCACGATTTCTCAACCACAGGCTAGTTACATCATATTTACAAGTAATAACACAAAAATAGCATAATACATTTATTAGTGTGGATATAGTAAACACATTCATAAATTAGAAATTTCAACATATTTACTATTTATAGAAAACTATGAAATTTATGCAGCATATCATTTTATTGAATACAATTAAATTAAAAAAAATATATTCTATTCGTTTTTATCAAATATTATATAAATTCATCATACCATTATTTTATTATTCATTTAAAAAGACAAAAAAAACTTCATAATTAACAATGAGAACAAACACTCTATCTATATGTGATAATATAAAAATAAATATTATATAAATTCATCATACCATTATTCATTTTAAAAGGCCAAAAAAACCTTCATAATTAAGTGTGAGAACAAACACTCTATCTAAATATGTGATGATATAAAAATAATTAGAACCACAAGGATATTTGTATAAATAAAGCTACCAACCACTCATACAAATAAGATTACTTATACCTCACGTAAGTAAAATTATAAATTATAACAGTGTTAGTTTTCTCAATAATAATATTATAAAAAAAAATTATATATTTAGAGTAAATAATAAAATAAAAAAATTGTAAATAAAAGAGGGACAATATATTGGTGTTGTTTAGTTGTTTTATGATTTTTTTTTTTTTTGTCGGAATCTCGTGATATAAATTTATATGAATCACTATTTTTTGTTGTTTAAAATTTTTTTTTGAATGCATAAATGGATTCGGCATTCTGAAAAATCCCTGGGGCACTCAAATTAAACAGAAATAATCACTCAAATCTACGAATCTAACAATTTCTCGTCGGATTTTGGGCAAAAATCCCAGAAAAAATCATCATTTCATAGAACGTTTAGCCTACGGCCAATATATTACCTAAAAAACTTCAAAAAAATACATTGATCTTTGCTTGCCACTTGTTCCGCCACATCAGGGAAATTAGAGCAGGTGGCTTGCAGAAACTTTTGAAAATCATAACGTTTTTTTCTAGAGTTCAACTTGTCATTTGTCATATTTCTTACAAAAGACGTGTTTGGTGCCATGCACTAGAGAACATGGTCACCATGGTTGTAGCTATAGATCATAAAACTTAACAAAACTAAAAAAAATCCAAATCCTGAAATGTAAGCTTAGAGAGAACCTAGAAATTTGGCAAACTTGAGTGTCCATCGGTGTCATAGGTAAAGATGAAATTTTGTTCACATGTTGGACAATGAGTTTTCTCCAGAACATCTGACAAGGCGTCGAACAAGAGGTTCATGTGTCAGCTGAGAGTGCGTTGATTCTGAGTTTGATCCTCCATACTTCACTGCATATCAAATATTAGTTGCAGGTGGTCCTACAAGAAGCGATGGGGATTGAGCATAGGATGCTCAATTTTCCCATCTACTTCTGTGGGAGGAGTTGTATCCATGTCGAAATCCGTTAGTGGTGTGTCTTCTTCGTCCAGCTTCGGGCTAGTGTTCTTGGCAATCCATTCTGCCAGCCAGTTGGGGGGGATTTAATCCTCCACCAAGAAGCTTCCTTGCTCCATAGGTTGGCCTTGGGTATGGTGATGAAGATAGGCTCGTGCGGGGATTCTAGGCGTTGATGCGCAAGAGGAGGAATTTCTTCTTCACTGGGAAACTTCCCATGTCATGCATATCAGAAGGGGGTGGAGGCAAGTTCTAGGCATGAGGGGAAGGCGGGGGCGTCTCGATCCAATTTTGACCTCTTCCATGGGAACTAGTCGGAGGAAGGGGCTGCGAAGGGTCAGGGAGGCTATGCCTCGCTACAAAATTGTAATATAGTGGCCCCCTTTTGGGTCTGCCACGCTCTATGGGCATGATTGAAGGATAACAACAAATATGGGGCAGTGGAGATGAAGACCAGGCTAAATGAGACGCATTGGTGAAAAGGAGGCTGAGAAAGGTGACCAACAGAGGTAAGGAGGCGACAGGAGAGGGACAATTGTAGGAATACACAAGAGACAGAGAGAACCAGAGAGCCAACTGAACTTAGTAAATGACATGATGTCGAGGAGCTCTTACCTTCATAGTGGTCGGTTGAATGCTAGTGGGGGAAGCCATGAAAGTTGAAGTGACATTAGCCCGAGGACAAGTACCCGCTTCAGAACTCCAAAGCTAGTTTGCATGCATATCCATTAAGTTCCCAAAGGTAGAGCAACGCATTACCATAATTGCAATGTTAAGGTCTGTCATTCAAATGGTGTGGGAATGAGGGTGGCGGTTAGGGATAATAACTCTCCTAACTACCAGCGCGCCACCTTTCTCTCTTTGTCCATATGTCACCCCATCCAGATTTAAAGTAAATAATAATAATATATCCTTAGAAAATGATTTATTTATAGTTATTGTATCAAGAAACATTCTAATTTTTTTTATAAAAGAAATATTGTTACATAATAATAATTAAAAAATTAAATAAAAAAAAAAATAACTAAAAGAAATTGCATATTGGTTGTGTTACACTTTACAAACATATTTATCTATTAATTTGTCCATTCACTTTTTGGGGAGAAACGAATTGAGAAGGAGTGAACTCTCCAAGGAGGAGCAAACATAACGTAACTTGGCTTAACTCATTTACTTTAACTCTAAACATTGTTACATAATAGTGGTGATGTTTGGTGAATGCTCATATAAAAATAATTGTGTTAAGAGGTGCTCTATAACAACTTAGTGTGGGATGAGTAATATGAATTATGTAGTAATAAAAGAAAAATTAAATAAAAAATAAAAACCAAAAGAAATTGTATGACTACTGCATTACACCACATACACATACTCTAAGGAGCAATGAAATGAGGATCAAATTGTCCGTAAGTACATTTTGTTATTTTATCAAAAAAATTTGGCCATACATACATACACTCAAGAAAGTTAATTGTCCATAACATTATGTTCCTTATATATNACCACATACACATACTCTAAGGAGCAATGAAATGAGGATCAAATTGTCCGTAAGTACATTTTGTTATTTTATCAAAAAAATTTGGCCATACATACATACACTCAAGAAAGTTAATTGTCCATAACATTATGTTCCTTATATATAGATAGAAATCATGAGAACAAAATGTGTATTCTGCACTTAGAATAAGATGTTAGAACTTAGAATATCCACACATACTAGCTTGATATGTTCAATTTCTTGATCAGATCCAGCTTAACTCATAATATATCAAAACCATTCTAGATTTGAATTAACTTCGGATCTAAAGCACTGAGAGGGATCAAATCCCTCAAAGTGAAAAGATTTCCTCAAGTTTTGCACTCTAAAAAAGGTTTGCACCTGGAGTGATTTTATCCCTCTCAGTACTTGATAGATTCAGAGTAAGATTGATCTAAGCTACTTAAGAATCATTTATTGATGGCACTACCAAAGCTGAAAGTATTAATCTATCTTGATAGTTCCAAAATAGATCAAGATATTCCTTGTTATCTCCTAAGAATATGGTGTTAGTCCAAACTAGCTTAAGGTTTTCCATTTTTATTTTTCATCTAAATCAAGAGTACAATGTTAGTCCACCTTTCAAACTAACCCAAGATCTTCCTTCCTAACTCCCCACGAGTCCAAGGGCATGATATAAATCTATCTTTCTATCCTCAATTAGCCTAAGGTCTTCCTTGACAGATCCCCGCCAATCTAAATGTATGATTTTTACGTGCCTTGTTATTTTTAGTTAGTGTAATGTATTTCTTACTATCTCCCTACCAATCCAAGGGCATGATATTGTCTACCTTAATAACTCTAGCAAGTTCATTGTTTTCCTCATTCACTACCCACTAACCCAAAAGTACAATGTTAGTCTACCTTTCTAGTTCCAAGTAGCTCAAGAACTTTCTCATTAACTTCAAGCCAAAAGTGAAGCCACGACTAAGCCAAAAGTGAAGCCACTAGTCTACCTTTCTAGTTCCAAGTAGCTCAAGAACTTAGCCCATGGGATAGCATAGATGGTAAGATGTGCGCACACTCTTCCGGTATGGGGAGAGGTCACAGGTTCGAGCCTTGTGTCCCTGGAGTAACGGTTTAACACCTCATATCATCCACGAAGTGAGGAAATATCGGACAACATCAAATGTTGAAAAAAAAGTAACTCAAAAACTTTCTCATTTACCTCTAGATTAAATCTATGATGTTAATCCACCTTTAACAATATGGTTGAAATTACAACAATATCAGATGAGTTTCCCACGACATCAAATGTTGAAAAAAAAGTAACTCAGTAACTTTCTCATTTACCTCTAGATTAAATCTATGATGTTAATCCACCTTTAACAGTATCGTTGAAATTACAACAATATTGGAGATTTATCGTTTTCGCTCAACAAGTCTCTTAGGCCTATGACGTGTGATCTTAGGTTGGCTTATCATATTTAAAAAATTTAATTATAAAAAAATTATCAAAAAGTTCAATGTTTATTTAAAAATATGAAAAATTATACTTTCAATTTTTTATCTCTCGGGGTGATTAATAAGATGAATCTACGTGGAAAACTGTATATAGCTCAGATAATCTCTTAACACGACCTTAGTGGCCAACTCAAAAACAGGTACAGGTTTTCCTAAATCCTGCATGGAAGGCCAGTAAAACCAACAGATGGACTCAACATTGTATTTTTAAGGCAACGAATTTAATTTCAAAATTTCACATTGTAGTGTCAAATAAGCTTCCCAACTCAGTACTTGAATCATCCACCATTGGATCTGAGAGAAAAAATTGTTGTTATCTCAGTATAATATCAAAAGTTTAGATTTCATGATTTACTTTGAACAAATAAGGATATATCGAAAACTCAGAAAACTCCACACAAATGCTAATAGCATCCTTTCTATAGCTGCACAACTCTTGATCATGGTGATGACTGCTGTAAAATTCTGCAGTGCAGAATCATGGCCTTGTTTTCAGTATATAGACCTTACTGCCCACATGTAAGGACCAACCCTTTTAACTCACATAATACCAAGACCTTATCTGAGCTCAGGTAAGACCTTTTCCTTCTAAAGAAGGGCAATACCTTAAGGCCTTGACTAAAAGGGTTTGTCCTGAGGTCATACCTGATCCTGAGGTCTGCTCAGATAAGGTCCTGGTCCTAAAGCCTCATACTTCAAAAAAACAAAACCAATTAAGAATGGTAACCTGACTACATATTGCCATTTCTACTGTTCTCAACCCCAATTCTGAAAGGTCTGTTTGGTTTAATCCTTCTGAAATACCAAATTACAACACCTGCAGAAATCATTCCACCAACAGCAACTCCTACCACGGTCCCTGTCATCAAGAGGCCAATGTTCCCTTTCAAGTTTCAGATGCATTAATAGAAGCATATCAAATGAAACCACAGGAATTGTTCATGTAATCCATAAATGAGTCCTTTGTTTTACCTGCAATCACACGGCCGGTTTGGTGGTGAAGATGGCCATGATCTGTAATCAAGCAAGCATATATCAGTTGTTAAAATTTGTAATGCTTCTTTGGAAGATTCATTTTGTCATCAGTGCTAAGTTTTGGTATTAGGGATAACCTGAAGTCTCAAACCTTTCACCTGTGGATATGGATCTTTAAGGGAGTACTGTTATTTATTGTTATTTTATGATTCTAATTGTTTTTGGAATCTTACAAAATAGAATAAAAGATTCTATATCTGAATGATAAATGTTTAAATTCCATTATAGAGATTTATGTTGAATTTAATATAAAGGATATTATATATACTTATATAGAATCATAAATCCATCTTAACTCTGGAGCTTTTACAGAGATAAAAAAAAATTGAGGTGCAAATCTTAATGTTTTCAATTACTTTACTGAGTAATAAACCCTATATTGATGGATGCATGCTAATTTATGTATAATTATTTAAATATGGTATGTAAATCACCTAGCTTTTCTCCTTGGCAAACAATTGAACAAATACCCAAGACCAATTTCAGAGTATCTGTAAGTTTTGCTGGCCAGGAAGCAGCACTGGATTGGCTTCATTAAAGAGGGTTTCCAATAGTAAGCCAGTACCAATCCATATAGATCCCTTGAATTCAGACAATTTGTGTCACATTTACTTCCAGAAATAAACCAGTTTTCAATCTGAAACTGGCTCAAACTTTGTGACTCAGAGGTACACTGACGCAGGCTTGTTTTTATATGCACAAATTGTTTATAAGCAAAAATACTTGTGAAATAAAAGGAGCATCAAGTTTAGATTTGTAAATACAATTTAGAAAGTAGTTTGCACTCTAGAACCATCATACCTGAACAGTAAGTGGTGGCATTCCTGTCATTGCAGAGACACATGAAATTGCCAAATTCAGTCTCGTAGCCACAGGTCCCACTTCCATCCCCATCATCCTGGCAGCTCAGGCAGTGATTAGTGCTCGGATTCTCGTAATTCAAGCGAATACCATAGGCAGGAATTTGGTTATAGGAAGCACTTGCAGATGCATTGGCGATATCCCAATATATGCTAGTGTATGATTCACAGTTTTGGAGCATCCGTCTTAAAGAATCTGAGGTCCTTGGATAGTAGGAGCAGCAAGAGACCTTAGAGAGAGCTTTTGGGCAATCAGGAAAACTACTGCAAAGGTAATTGTTACTATCACACAGGGACTCACATCTGCTTGCCTGGTCCTCACAATAACTAGGCTGAGACTTAACAAGGACAGAAGACACATTGCAATTGAAGTAGAGAAAAGTATTGAAAGTTGAAATGGAGAACTCTCTGCTGATGTCAAGACTAAAGCTTCTACTATGGGGGAGCTCATCTCCTGCACTGCAACTCCACATAGAAGGATCTGAGATAACTATATGTGGATTAGCATAGCTGATGTTCTTCACAAGATATCTCCCTGTGGGTGTCCTTAGTTCAAGTCTGGTGTCATTGGTACACACAAGCAATGATCTGTATTCAAAACTCCCACATCCATCATCAATGCCAAATGGATACTGGATGGGTAAACCACCACAGCTTGTCCTGCAGAGACTGGATTGAGCAGTAGCTTCGATAATCAACAAGACTGAAAGAGCTGCAAATATCAAAACAGTTTGTGAAAACCTGTAATGGAGAAATCTCCTGTGCACAAATTGGTGTTCTTCCTCCATCTTGCAGGCTAAGAAAGACAGCATGGATTTTCAGAATGCATAGACTAAGACATTAAATTTTTGTTACTCTGTCCTCTCAACTCTGGACATCTGTGTATGCATGTTCTACATGCTTGAAAAAGGAAAAGGAGTATTCCTGTGAATAAGCGAGAGAGTAAAATAAACTTATTCTGTTCTTTTCTTTATTTTGCTTTTTCCTGTACAGAAGAAAAACTTGTCATGGCCTGCTGCAAGAATCTGAAGCCAGCGAAGGAGAGACACAAGATCTGCCACCAATATCCAGAGTACATTAGAATTTTGTGGTCCCATGTTTTTGTAAAGGACCATCTTCTTTTGTGGGAATAGAAAAGAAAGCCACCGCAATTAATAAATGAATGCAAACGTTCTTTTTGAATGGGTGAAAATCCGCAACTATGGACACCAACTCAACAATGATGAGCGAACTTTAACCTTGGCCGAAATCCACACCCACCCAATTCGAATCTCTGTACTTGTAAAAGTAAATCCAAATTGGGTACTCAACCGACTTTGGTAAAACCTCTTTACAAGTTTGCAAGTTATACAATATTGTCCTCTGATTTCGATTGATTGTGGCCTCCTCTCTACCTGGTCAGTCAGGAATATGTTTGTAACATTGTATTCACATTAACCCTTAACCCTCATGGTATAGAAGGCATTATAGTTGTAAAAACAATTTCAATATATATAAGTATATAAAGTTGTCTTTCTCAAGATATTTTCATTTCAATGTTAGTTTTTGAAATCCATAAAAAGTGAAGGTATTAACTTGGAATGCAATAGAGTGAGGAAGAATGAGGATCTTAAAGCAATTATTGAGATTAGAAAAACTTTTGATTTTGTTAATACCTTAACAGACATCTCAACCTTGAATATATCAAGTGTCAAGAAGGATTGAATTCCTTGATATGCAAACCATTTTTAGAATGTAAAAACTTGAAGGAAGGTTTATACCTTGAAAGATTTGATCTCTCCTAGTGCTTGGTAGATCCAAGGATAAAATGGATCTAGGGTAGTTCAAATTGTAGGTAGTCATGCCAAAATTGTAGTCTTGATAAAAAAAAAATCTCTGAAATCACCAACCAATATAAATTACCCTCTTCCAAATGGAACAAACCAATATAAATTACCCTCTTCCAAATGG
The DNA here is from genome assembly GCA_010110895.2 of Picea sitchensis. NCBI lineage: Eukaryota > Viridiplantae > Streptophyta > Pinopsida > Pinales > Pinaceae > Picea > Picea sitchensis. Next base: position 24,283 of record SNQJ01S0058841.1, on the reverse strand, counting down.
AACAGATGAATTTTAAGGAAAATCTTGATGAAGTCAAGCATAATTTGTGTTATTAACATTTTCCCTATAAAACTCATCTCATTGCTAAGGATATATTTAACATATCTCATTTTCTCATATAAGTTAATCAAATGTAACCCTTACAAATTAGTGATGTCCCTTAATAGTATATAAAGCACAAAGTTCACTATTGATGTAGATATATCGAATGTGCATTGGTTAGGGACAAAAGGCAAGGGAATCTTCTTTAGAATAGACTCCATTTTAGGGCATGTTTAACAACTCCAATCCAGTGAGATTTTTTAGTACCCACAATCACCCTAAATAAATCTTCCATAGTTCTATACCTACATTCTCACTACACCTTTTTTATTCAATAATTGATCTTCTTAGTTTGCCCCTTTGTTTTCGAGTCATATGTTGCAATTTATTTTCTCTTTGCAAGCTATGTCATTCAGAATCTTGTTTTCTTTGTGTAATATCTTAGTTTTGACCCCTGGAATATAACATGTAGTAAATTATGTATTATTGTGTGAGGTGGGTTATGTGACTAGAGTCAAGCCAAGTGGGCTAAGGTATAATGATCATGTGTTGTAAATATGTAAAATGCATTGTAAATATTCATAGTCTGGAGCTCAAGGCTAAGACCTGACTAGTCAAAACATAGGATTCCAAGTGGTGGGCAAAGTTTACGATGTGGTGGGTATATTTTCCACGATATGCTCATGTATATGTGGAAGCATGTATGAAGATGAAAAATACATAATAATATGAATCCACCAAAATTGTTGCTTGAGGGATCAACAAGGGGACTATGATACCATAATAGGGAAAAGGAAATGTGGTTATTGGGTGATGTGACCTTGTCATTGTCCTTTGGAGACATTGCCCTTTCTTGCTTGTGCTTCCTTACAAGTTGTCTCATCAATATTTGACTTATATGTGTGTACTAAGTACAAGTGTCATATCCTTGGGAAGGGAGTGGATATCATGCAAGCAAACATCTTCAATTGTGTTTTCCATGGAATTCTTTTATTCTATAGAGGGGGGTAAGCCATTTGTGGGTAGGGAGAGGAGACAAGCTCCCATATTATGGGGATGTTTTCCCCTAGTTGTTATGGCTAAATATAGCAAGAGTTCTCATGTACCTATGGGTGGTAAGAGTCTGTAGCAGTTGGGGAAGCTTTCCATTGAAAATGAGAAAGAAAATGGGATTGTTGAAGAGACAAACCATGCATGGAATGTCCACAGTAGTGGAGGCAACACCTTTAGACATGCAAAATCATTATTGCTAGTCATAGACTATCTTGAGGCCAAGTTCTTTTTGTATTCCAAGAAGGTACACGATATTGGAATCTTTATATTTTCATTGAAGAGCACTAGAAGGGAAGAGTACTATGAGGAACTATTGAGTAGAAAATGAGTAGGGATTCCTTTTGTTGTGTGGNTGTTGAAGAGACAAACCATGCATGGAATGTCCACAGTAGTGGAGGCAACACCTTTAGACATGCAAAATCATTATTGCTAGTCATAGACTATCTTGAGGCCAAGTTCTTTTTGTATTCCAAGAAGGTAGACGATATTGGAATCTTTATATTTTCATTGAAGAGCACTAGAAGGGAAGAGTACTATGAGGAACTATTGAGTAGAAAATGAGTAGGGATTCCTTTTGTTGTGTGGGGCAGTGGAAGAGAGTTTCATTTTTGGTCTAATGGTTGGATGAGGGCTTGTAGAGATATGTAGTAAGTATATGGTTTGTTGATCCGGATATATGAGGGAACAAAATGAAACAAATAAATAAGACAAAAACATAGAGATAGAATAATACTCAATTTCTATTAAAGAATGAAATATGCAAAGACTGTAAAAGAAAATACAGAGTGAAATTAACTCGCGAGAATGGTGGTAGCTTATCTTTGAGAAGAGATGTGATGGTTGTTGATGATTGAAACTATGTGAGACATTCTCCAGCTTACAAACCTGTGAGATGTGGATCATTGCAGCTATGTGAATTCTCTAGCTTACAAACCTAAGAGAAATCCCCTTAAGAGGGTGTGTGGTTCCTATCTGAGACAGAGTTGGAATGTAGAGATGACCTTCTCCACACACAGAGTTGATAAGAACTCCAGATGATTCTCCTGTGTAACATAGTGAGAAAGGTGAGCTGCAGAGTTGGACGTTCTTGTGGCTGAGCACAAGGTGAACATGTGAAATCCCAGAGTGTTGGGTGCATCGTCATGAGAACATAAACGAAGATGATGTATTAGCCTCCTATGAGTAGAAGAGTTGACGAGAAACTCTAGATGACTCTCCTATGTAATGCAGTGGGAAAGAAGATCTGTTGAGTGGACGTGTCTATGGACGAGCACAGGTGAACGTGATCCTAGTGGCTGAGCATTAGTGAAGAAGTGGTTCTTATGTGTAATGCAATGAGCCTTAAATATGGACATCCCTATGGATGTGCCCCTAGTGGATGAGAATTAGTGGGTGTATAAGATCCCTTGCTATATTGTTCAAGAGTCAGACCTGTCTGTAACCCTAATTGTAATGTAAAGGGTACAGGTCGACCCCACCTTAACGTGACTGGTAATTAATGTAAAAGATAATTAATCGGGTTAATATTAATTATATTATAAGCTAGTGAGGTCGGCCCTGTTGTGCCAATAAACACTTTTGTTGACAGGTTCAGGTTAGTATAATTAAAGGTAAATTCCCCATTGAGGAATCATATCTTTCATGTGAGTTTGGAAACTTCAGCAAGTACATCTTCTTGGGAAAAGTGTGCACCTCTCTTGGGCGCTAGTCTTCTAGGGTTTGAGCACCCTCTTGTGTGTTAGGTTTTCTTGGTGGTGAAGATATTTCTCTTGAAGAATATAGAAATGTATTTGGCTGGGTTTTCTTCCCTTGATGAGAAGCGTTTCCCAGGATACTTCTTGTCTTCTTATGCATGGTGTTTCTTATTGTGATCTTGGTTGCTACAACATTAATGGTTATGGTTAAATGCTAAAAATGGAATGAACTTCATGCTTAACCTTGCTTATTGAAAAATCAACATGGTTTCAGAGCATAGGTCTTGAAGAATCCATTGCACAAAACTTCAAGGCAAACTGACCTCTTTTTGCAGAACTGTACAACTCTCCTAGGGTTTCCAAAAATTCTGTACGACCCTCCGTCTTTCCCAGTTTCAACCCTTAATACTTGGACGTTGGGGATAATTTTGGCATAGGAGTGTACGACCTCCTTCAACACACCTCCATCAAGCTTCAGATTTCATTTATGAGCATTTTGACTTTTTGGCCCTAGAGTTTCTAGGGTTTCACTAATTTCTGTAGAAATTTCAATATTAGGGTTTCTGCAACTCATTGAAGGAGCTCTTTAGCTCACCAATGTTTTCCCATATTTCAAAGGCTTATTGTTGGCATTCATAAGCCCAACAAAACCTAAAAGTGCTAACCTAGACTAACTGTTAGTTTTTCTAACCCAGTTGACAAAGGGTTGTGAAAAATCTAAAATTATGATGAACAAAACTATGATGGAAGTTAAGCTTGATGGATCAAGCAACTTCAAGTTTCTAGAAGACAAGACTTCAAAGGAAGACTTATTGTGGGTGATACAAAAAGGTGTCACCGTGACATACCTCCTTCATAAAGATGTCAAGAGGACAAATATCAGCTAGGAGCCATTGGAGAAATCATATCAACACCCTCAGGTATACACTTGTATATATATTATTTGTATCGTTGTCATGAGGGAAATTGCAGGAGGAAGGAACCTTTTGTTGAAGTCATGGATCCAGAGGGATCTCAGTGCATTTAGAGGAACAACACACTCAAAGAGAAGACTCCGGGTTTGATTGTTGTAATTTTCATTCCTCTAACCTATATTTCTAAAGTTTTCTACATTACAAGTAGGTGTTGTAGCTATGACAACAATCCTATATTTCGAGAGATGCACTCATTGTTCTCATTTAGGAGATATTCTTGTTTTGGTTCCTCTTTTTTTCTTGTTCCAAATAGGTTAAGATCAAAGGAAGATTTTTATCCTTCAGAGGGAGCCACTTGACTCAGAGGGAGTCTAAACTATTTGAGAAAGAGGAAGAATAGAACCATCATTGGGGGAAACCAACGCAATAACACATTATCAAAATCTTTCTATGATTCTATGGGACTAAGCATGCATGACACAATATATGTTTAGAACAAGAGTCTTCACCAGACTTACCAAAATAAAAAATAAAAAATAAAAAATCACGAAGAAGTCTTCATCGGAATGAAGCCTGAGATTGAACACTTCAGGTTATTTGGGTGCCTAGTGTATTTTCATGTACCCAAAGAGAATAAGTCCAAGCTAGATCCTTTAGAAATAAAGGATACAGTGAATCTTCAAAGACATTCCAGATCGACATCCCTAGTTAGAGACAGATTGAGACAAGAAGAGATGTTGTCCTTGAAGAAGAGATAATCTTTCAAAGATCCAGAGAATCTCAGATGGAGATTAACAATAAAACAATACCTTCTCCCCCTTCAACAGTTCAGAGGGAGACATACATTATTCCAGTTGATCCAGTTTCTCCAGTTGATATTTTCAAAGATATTGCAGTAGGGCATAAAAGGCCTACCTAGACTCACTCTGCAAGAGGCAAAGAAACATACAAGCCTATCAAGGCACATCCCGAGAAAGAAAAATAGATTTTCGAGCTATCCTTTAGTCATGAGCCACTTCATTGATGTTGAGCCTCCTTGTCTTAGAGAAGAAACAAGAGAACATGTATGGAAAGATTCCATAACAGAAGAATACCGATATATTTTAAAGAATGATGCATAAGATATTATTCAGGGACCATAAGGGAATTTTGTGGTAACTTCCAAGTGGATCTATAAGTTCAAGTATGCAGCTGATGGAAGTGTCAAGAAATACAAAACGGGATCTATAGCCAGAGGTTTCTCACAAACAAAGGGAGTTGTCTATGGATGAGACCTTGATCGATAAATAGACACACTTCCATGAAAATGTACCCCATCCATGAGTTGAAGCTTCTCCAGATAGATAGAATTCTCTTGATGAGTTTGGGTTTCTTCAAGAGTGTTGTTGATCCAAAAATTATATTATTACAGTGTTGGTGAAAGGAGCCTGATTTTGATAAATTATTTAGAAAGCCTTGTTGTTGGATATAGGTAATCCCTAACTTATGAACTTAAGATGAAGAATCTAAATTACTAGGCCACTACTTCTTGGGACTGAGAAGTATGTGAAGGACAATGAATTTTCACAGTGAAGAAATTATCTGATCATCTAAAATTTAAGTATGATGGAATGAAAAAAGAATCCCAGTAGTTTAAAAGAAGATTTTGATGATGATTCATACAAGTTTGATCCACAATTGATTGGATCATGTATCTGGTTTAGTTAACACGGACTTGATTCATGCCAATACAATGAATGTGCTTAGTCATTCATAAGTCAACCGGTGAATTCATAGACAACAACAAAGCATGTAAAAGATATATCAGAGGCATAGTTGGATATGGCACGAGATATGCCTCCAAAGTGAAATTGAGTTTGCAGGATATGGGTCAATTTGCGGCGAGAAAGTATAGATGGATAGAAAGAGCACATCAGTTGATGTTCTAATTGAATTTTCCCGCGGTTTTGTGTTAAAGCAAGAAACAAAACTCTACGTGGACTGAGGTACCATGAGGCAAAAGTATCACTAGCATCAAATTACGTGAAGCAATGTGGCTTCTGAGATGCAACAGTTACTTGACCACAGATGGATCCATGATGATGACCAAGAGTCTGTGTAAAAGCTCTTGAGAACCTAGGTGACACAATGGTTAGAAACATGGAAAATAGAAATATATATATCATAGATATGATGTAGATGAAAATCATACATCGTGCCTTCCTACACATGAGAACATTTAAGACATCTTCACCAAACTAACTTGGTGAAAGGAAGCCTCCACTAGTTGAGGGAGTGTTGATGACTCCAATCAAGACAAAATTCAAAGTAAATCCATGTGAGACTTGGTATGATAAATAATGCCTCCCTAACTAAGAGAAGTGTGTTGATGATTGCAACTATGTGGACATTCTCTAAGCAAACATGTGAGATGTGGATCATTGAAAATATGTGAAGGATATTATCTCTAACTTACAAACTTGAGAGAAATCCCCCGAAGAGGGTGTGTGGTTCCTATACGAGTGAGCTAGGTATAGAGGTGACCTCCATATAGAGGTTGAGAAAGAACTTGAGATGATTCTCATGTGTAACATATTGAGAAAGTTGATCTCTAGATTGGGTGGTGCCTGTGGATAAGGCACAAAGGTGACAGAAATCCCAAAGTGTTAGATTACATCGTCATGAGAATAGAATTGAAGATAATGTATTATCCTCCTTTGAAAAGAGAGTTGATATGATGAAGTCCAGATGAATCTCTTGTGTAATTGTAGTGTACCTTTTTGCTACCCAGATCTTATAACACTATGTAGACAATCTCTACATGGACTTTTACATAAAACATACAGAAGTGTATAATCACATGCGTAACAACAAAGAGATACGTTTTAATTCTCATAATAAACATATAGTTATTGTTATAATTAGACAATTCATAGCTTTCAACAGTAATTCATTTCCTATGGGAAAACATGATAATTGTGCCTTGCAGTCATGCAAAATATTGGTAGAACACAATTAGATGTATCTTATGTGATGGTGAAATCCACCAACCAAGTCTAGGCCTTCCACGAACCTCCCAAAATTAGACCACAATGTTTGTTCATCATCTCATGATGGGTCACGAGCACAGGATGAGGCTCACCCCAAGACAGGAATCCTAGGCTAATTTGAGGGTTCTGGAAACAACACAAAATGCTGGAAAGGTTCTTCCCAAAGATGCATCTTAAACCCTACTGGACTCTCATTTCCCCATGCACATTCCTTGGGAGTATACACCTTCTGCATACAGTCCATCGTGCTAACCTCCCTCTCTGGGTCCTAGAACCTTGGTAGGATCGAGGGAAGTCTCGAGGCAGTGTTAGTGTTTGGACACTCTCTGGTCTCGACAATAGAATTTGGAATCAGGAAGTCTCAAAGCCCGAATTTGGTGTTGGACACTCTCTGGAAGAAACCACTTCCCAACAAAATCTTTCCACACAGAAAGAGTTTCTCTCCATGACCAACAAGCCTCTTTGTGATCCGGCTAGCATTTAGCAACAAACTTTCTGAGGAGAAAGCAGACCACGAGCTTCCCAGAAGCTGGTTGATGTATACGAGGACTACTCACGATCCAAGATTTACAGAGCAGAGGTTTCCACCTTTAAGCTATTTCGACTTTCATAGCAATGAGAGACTCTTTCCCGAGGGAGCCAGGCATGGGCATGGCATTCAGGTTATGCACACACTGGTTTTCTCTCTCCCACGGACTCCACGGCTTTGAACAAGGTTAAACACGCATTCTTCAGCACCCGACACAGGTTTCCTCTCTGGGACTGACATACACGAGGTCTTTTGCAGACTGGCTCGTACCGCTCCTTCTCAGGGCAGTCGTGTCGAATGGAATGCGAGAGATCATCCCCCATGGTTGTTCCTTTCTATTTTATTTACATGCGTCAGGGTCGACACTTGTCACCCACAGGGCCTTTATCGTTTGATCCGCTTTCCTGTACATGCCTTTCCTTTTGCTAGGAACTTAGGATAAAATAATATACATGGATTTTTAGGAAATAATATTAAAATATTCCAGGCCTAAGCCCCCCAGGCTTAACACTCATTACTTCCACCTTGACCCTAGTTCCTTGCCCACTCTTGTGGGCCTTTCGAACCTTCACTCATTCATTGTGGTGATGCTTTTTGGCGGTGTTTATATTTTATTAATCCTTATGCATACATACAAGTACATGTTGTGAGGCTCGGCCTTCAACACTTAGGCTCCACGGCCTAACAAACACATAAGCCAACAACTTATAAAAAAACTTGGCTCCTGGCATTATAGAACATATTTACAGGTCATTTCTTATATCATGATTTACCCAGCGGGGCTCGGCCTTGGGGATACTACAATCCCCCTCACTTATTTTGCCTGTCCTCGGTGCAACTTTACCACCGATATCGCAAACCTTTCAAAATTTTCTAAAATATGCGGGTACTCTGCCCATATAACCTCTTCATGCTCCCATGTGCATCTACTCATGGCCGTGCCGGGTCCACGTTGCTACAATCTCTATATTTCGATTCCGCCATTTTGTTTGCTTTTCACATCAATATCATACAGGATTCACTTGGAGACACCTTACGGTTCCACATCCTGGTCCAATCGATAATATGATTAGCATCGGTACATATTTCTAGCGAAACATAAACACATTATGTACATTCATGAATCTCAAATTAATGCAAGCATGTATGCAGCCCACAAATCTTCTTTGCCAACTTGAGCAACTTCAACCGAGGGAACTCTGTTAGTTTTCACTTTCAGGAAAACATGGTCTGCTTTGATTCTCTATGGGTTACATTTACTATCGGTAACTTTTTTTGCTGTCACGGCATTCGGTCTTTGTTGATTTTGTCATCGATCTTCCATCTCTTGGTAGTTCGGTCAACTACTACTCTGTCGATTTGAATTATCGAATCCTTTGGAGTGTTGCACTTTCTTCCATGAAGTGCTTCAAATGGACTCATCTTTAAGTATGCTTGATACCCATTATTATACAAAAATTCAACTAGGTGCAAATAATATTCCCATTTTTGTGGTTTATCCATCACATACATTCTCGACTATAAATATCTTGCACTATTACTCTATTTACTCTCTGCAATGCGTCCCGTGGGACTTCGGATGTCGTTGTACTAAAGTTGATTAGATTCACGAATCCTTTGAACAATCCTTTCGGAAATTTGAAGTGAATTTCGGTCCCTATCGGTTTCTGATTGTCTTAGGAATTCCGTACGAGCATGCGGCTTCTTTTAAAAGATATAGGCAACATCTGTTGCTCGTAGTTAGTTTCGATGGAATAAAATAGGCTGACTTTAGTAAGCATCCACCGCCACCGGCACCTGATTGAATCATGTTTAGCAGCATTGCGGGGAAATCTGTGATGAAATCCATTGTTACCGTCCCATTTCCATTGAATAGGTAAAGGTTCTGACAACCTGTTGGGTATCACTATGCTCAACTTATAACAACAGCATTCCATACATCGGCGATGTATTCAGCAATTTCTTTCTTCAAAACCAGCCAAAAATAATGGCCTTTGAATGCTTCCATAGTCTTCTAATATCCAAGATGTCCAACATAAACCACATTATGCATTTCCTTTAGAATTGCCGGCTTCAATTCTCGGTCATTAGGTATATACACTCTATTTTTATCTGAGTAAACTACTAGTTCCCAAGTGTAACTTCTGCGTTTGTGGTTTCTCTGCATCTTTGTTGGCAGCTTTGCTACAAGTCTTTTTATCTTTAAATCCGGCATTTGCGACTTCCAGAATTTTTGTCTTTAATCTGGGTTACGTATGCATGCTATTGGGCGTAGCATGTAATTAGTGCCTTTTACTGGCAGTGCATCGATACCTTATTTTCTTTCCTTTGATATACTTGATATCGAAGTCATATTCTGAATTCCGACCATCTAATTTGTCTGGCATTAAAGGTTGGTTGATCAAATAAATATTTGGTTGCGTTATGATGCATTTCTCAACTCAAATCTCTTTGCCCACGTAGGGTAATGTCTCAATTTCCTCGAAAGTGAACGTTAACTGCCCGACAAATCATGAGTGGCATAATTCTTCTCATGCTCGGCCTTCAACTTTTGGAGTTCATAACAAACTACAAATCCTCTTGGCTAAGAACTCCTCTGACTCCTCGCCCATGCATCCGTGCATACTGCGTAATCCTTGTTTGGATATGCAATCTTCGGGATTGGAGCACTAGTTAGCGGTTGCTTCAATCGCTGGAAGCTACACTCACATTCTTCAGTCCACTAGAAATTCTTCCCCTTCCTTTGCAAAGTGATTAGAATGAATGTCGAGAATCAGGCTATAAACCTCCCTATAGTAGCACGATAGACCCGCATAAAGATCTAACTACGTCACATTCATGGCCGGCCATTCTACGATAACGTACAGCGGAGATCTAGCGATCCTTCTTGAGGAGATTATATGGATTTGCTTTTGGTAGGAACACTTGCTTTCGATTTCGTACAAGCGGTGTTCTCTCAGCACGGCACCATTCTCGGTGTTGTTCATGTTCTTCCCTCGTCTTGAATACGCAAGATATCGTCCAAGACTATGACAAACTTGTCGATAATTTCTGAACACTCCATTCATTAAGCACATAAAGGCGGCGGTGGCGTTGGAAAATCCAAATGGCACCACAACAAACTCATAATGGTCTTACCTTGTTCTGAAGGTGGTCTTCTCATCCTTCATCCTTTATTCTCCTTGGTGATATCGGTCGGAGATCTATTTTGAGAATATTTTAAGCATCAACTAATGATAGAAAAGATCATCAATCCTCGACGGAGGATACTTGTTAATGGCTTGTTGACCTTATTCAATGTAGAAAGTCTATTCACACAACCTCAACGTCCCTTATTTCTTCTTCACGAATAGGACGGGGCTCCCCATGGTGACACCTGCTTGGGACAAATGTAACCTTTCTTTAGTAGCTCTTGAGCTGCAATTGCAACTCTTACAGCTCTGGCGTACTCATTAATGAGGAGCTTTGTTGGAGTTGTTCGGACATCAGTTATAGAAAATGATATGTCCCTCACCTCGAGGTAGTCGGGCACCTCTGTCGTCCTTAAACCCTTGAGTACTTCATGGTCTTCCAAATTCGATACTGCATCTTGGATGCTTCTTCCACCGAGGCTGCAAATTGTGACCTTTCGGTAACACTTCTTGATTACATGGGCTGAGATTTCCCTCGACCATGTGGCTGCGAATTCCTTGGATTGTTACGATTTCCCCTCTTAGATCGAACATGTGAACCTCTTGTTACGGCAATCGAGAAGAACGTAGTCTTTGGTCAATCAATCCCAATTAAGAAATCATATGAGCCTAAAGGTAGAATGTTCAATTCGTCCTTAGTGCTCATTCACTCAACCTTAACATGACTTAACCAATTCGATGACCTTCCTCTTGGTCACGTATTGGCCATTTGCACTAACCAAGACTTCTCATGTTTCTCCTCGTTAGATTACTGGAAACTTTTCACCACTCTAGGATATACATAAATATGGCTAGCCCACAGATCAATTAAAATAATAGAAATTGGTTGTTAATCATACCTTCCACTTCAATCATCTGCAAATGAAATTCATCTTGCTTGTTGTCGAGTACATAGATCCTCAACATTCCTCACGCCCCTTATCCACTGTTTTCAACTTGCTGAATAGTATGTATAGTTCTGCTTACCATTTTATGGGGACAATCTGCGGTGGTTTCGTGGCGGCCCCAACACTGAATGGGTGCTTGTCTCTATCTTTGTGGTCTCTCTTTAGTCATTCTCAACTCTCTAAATGATGTTGTCACTGAAGACTATTACGAAAAAAGGATAAACTTGTCTCTATACGCACTCTATTCTTTCTTAACCCTCTTGGCATCCCAAGCCTCTGAAAGGTAGGCTTTTCTCTTTAATTGTTAGTATAGGCATTTCGCCCTTCTTATGGTTTTCTTCCATGGTCTTGGGATATCATATTGAATCTTGTCTGGCGGAAGGTGGCGATCCCTCGAGATACCTCGAATTTTACTTGACCTCGTCTTTGATGAATGGAACATACTTGATGTTCGAGAAAATTCGATTCTCTCAATAATGGGTCATACTACTTGTGCTTGAAGAACTCCTTCATCTTCTGTCATAGTATCTTTTGATGGAATTATTTCTTCTGAAATACCTCTTAAACTCCTTACACGTGACCTCTTTCTCGATGTCTTGCACACCTTTACATGATCCCACCACATGGATGCTTTTCCTTTCGGTTGGTACATTTATTCTTCCTTCTGCATCGTGAATAATTACGTAGTGGAAGTATTTCTTCATGGCTCCTTGTCTCGTCATCTTCCTCCTTCTTATGTTCTCCATCGAATGTTGGAGGCTTAATCTCTTATTCATCTCTCCCTTTAATTCCTCCCTTCAGGATTTTTGATGTTTTCTAGTGAGGATGTTGAACTCTTGTGTTTCCTTGCCAGAATGCTTCATGGAGAGACAGTAATGTCTATTACCACTCCTCGATATCCTTCTCCTCTCAGGAGTTCTGACACTTCTTGTCCTTGATTCACTCTCATTTTTCAATTTCTTTCTATTCTTTCCGGACTCTTCAACATTTTTAAATTGAATTCACCTAGCTTAGATCCCTAATTTTCATGAGCTTCGGCTATCAACTAGGTGAGCATGGGCATCTACGCAATATTTCGTTGAGTTGCATCATATGTTCTCCCTTACCCATCTCTTTAAGGTGCCCATGGGAGTTCGATCCTTCCACTCCATATTGACATCCTTTCCTTCCATTTTGTCTCACATTTGGGGAGACAATCATGCCTTTTCCCATTCCATACTGTGGTTAAGCTGGAATCCTGACTCGTTAGACTTCTGCTACGCCTTTGACACAATTAAATTCTAAGTTTGTCAGGTCATTACTCCTTCGGAACAATCTATAACATTTATAAGCCAATACTAACAAGAGCGAAAGACATTTCGATTCAATTAAGTTTTCTGAGCCCTCGTTTGGTTCCGCAATTTTTGTGTTTTCGAAACTTTCATTTCGACACTTTGGGATTTTCGGTGACTTTAGGTTTGGTCCACGAATCCGCAGTTAGATAACCGTAACGAGTCACCCTTTTACCTTCCGAAATCGCGGGTTGTGATCCCGAAGACCGACTCATTTCTCTTCCGGCCGTCACTGAGAGATCGTCTGAGTATGGCTCCCTCCTCACTAAGCGTCACTTTCACATGGCCGTAACCTGAATTTGGTGCCTAGCACCGCCAGCTATTACGCTGCCATTGAGTTGTGGCACCCAACCCTGGTACCCCTTTCACGAAACCCCGAGATGTGATGTTGACTTTTCTCCTCGTTCTCGCTACTTCGACCGCAAGTCTGTGTCGAGCTCCCATGCCCTTATCTTGCGAGTTCTCGAAATCGCGAGTTACTTTATTCTTCAGGCCCACCCGTACAAGCGTAGATCTTCACCACGTGACATGTGATGCGTTCGGGAGATCCCGCGATAAGCTTTGAGCGGCGTCATGGATCCACCACTCGCTGTCTCCCGCCGACTCAGCGGCGCGTGAAATGCGCGTCATCGTCCATGTCAATCAAACATGAATCCAGCGGTGGATCCTCACCGGATCAACGGCCCAGCGAGATCCTTCGGCGTTTGAGTTCCACCTCCTCCTTCCATTTCCAAGGAATTTTAATGCTTATGCATTTTTCACAGATCACGGCGGTCCGCGAGGACTGTCCCTCGGCAGATCTGAGTTCTTTACCGCCGGTGTAGAGACCTGTCTCCCGAGTATTATGACCACACCCGAGCTGCTGTTCATAGCACGCTATACTTCTGAGTTCTTAATAAAAGCTTCGTCAAATTAATGCTCGCCGGCGGCTTGGCGGACAAACCCGGTCGAAATTGGTCCTCGAGCTCAATTTCCCTACGCGGTCTCAGTCAAAAACTATTCCTTTGGCCCATCTGGGCACCGATTAATGCCGAAACCTAAGCTCGATACCAATTTGGTGTACCTTTGCTTACCCGGAGCTTATAGCGCTTGTAAACAATACGTACGCGGAACTTTTACATAAAGCACGCTAGAATTGTACCAAATCACATGCGTAACAGCAAAGAGATACATTTTAATTCTAGGAATAAACATATAGTTACTGTTAAAATTAGACAATCCATGGCTCTTGATAATTCATTTACACAACGGAAAGCATGATAATTTATGTATCACAGTAATACAAAATGTGATAAGAACATAGTTAGATACTTAGCTTACATGTGATGGTGAAATCCACCAACCAAAGGCAGGCCTTCCACAAAAGTACTCCCGACCTTAGACCACGCTGTTCATCATCTCAACGGTGGGTCACCCTCGGCTGGGACTGACCTCCACCCAAGGCAGGAATCCTAGGCTAGAATTTTGAGGTTCACCGGGAAAACAACACTGAAGTATCTGGAAAGGTTCTTCCCAAGATGCCATCTTCACGCCACTACTACCAGACTCTCATTTCCCACATGCAAGTTCGCGGGGTATACACCTTCACCGCCTTGGTCCATCGATTGTTAACGCCTCCCTCGAGGTCGACATGTCGACGGTCGGAAGTCTCGGTGGTAGGCTGGTGTTGGACATCTGCGGAAGAAACCACTTCCCGATAAGCGCTTTCACGGAAAGAGTTGCTCCGCGAATAAAGCCCTCCGCATGATCGAGCTCGTGCCCAACAAGCTCTGGGAAAATAGACGGGCTTTCCCAAGGGTGGTTTAGCGACCACCCGGGGATATTCTCGGTCAAGATTCGAAAAGGGTTCCATGCAAGCTTCATTTCTGACTTTTCGCCAGCAAAAGCGAATGCTGCTTTAATTGACATGGACATGGCGTTCAGGGAATGCACACACTCATTTTCTCTCCTGGAACTGAGACTCAGCTCACGGAACAAGGTAAACACGCTGGTCGGCACCCAACACATGCTTCCTCTTTATAACAAACATACATGAGGTCTCCTACAGACTGGCTCCTACGGATCCTGCTCGGGCGGTCAGTGCGAATGGAATCTGAGATCCCCCTCCACAGTTGTTCCTTCTGTTTTATTTGCATGCGCTTGGGTGGACATTTGTCACCTTGGGAGCGCATGTTTCATATCCTTTTACCTCCACGTACCGCCTTTCCTTTTTCTGGAACTTAGGATAAAATAATATGCACATGGCTTTTTAGGAAATAATATTAAAATATTGTTATTCGGGCCACAAGCCCTGGAAGCAACACTCATTATTTCCCACCTTCGACCCCTGGTTCGCTTGCCCACTCCTTGGGCCTTCATTCCCCTTCACTCATTCATAAATAAGTGGTCTTTTGGCGGTGTTTATATTTAGTAATCGATACGCATACATGCAGTACGCTCCGGGCTCTGGCCTTCAACACTTAGGCTCCACTGACTAACAGAGCATAAACCTACCAACTTATACAAACTTGGCTCACCACGACCTATAGAACATGTTACAATTCATTTCGTGGGACTTAGTTGGAATTGAGATGGTTGGGATGCGGGTGGGTCATAGGTGGTGGGTCGCGGTGTTTGGCATCTAGTGAGAAAAGTGATTCTTAATAATTTAGTGAGCCAGAAATATGGACATCCCTATGAATATGCCCCTAGTGGATGAAATTAGTGGTGTATAAAGATCCACTTGCTATATTGACAAGAATGAGCCTTCTTGCAACCTAATTGTAATGCTTAAAAGGAATATAGGTCGGCCCCACCTTAACGTGACCAATAATTAATGTAAAATATAATTAATATGGTGCTATTAATTATATTATAAATAGTGAGGTTATTA
Source organism: Picea sitchensis (assembly GCA_010110895.2). Taxonomy (NCBI): domain Eukaryota; kingdom Viridiplantae; phylum Streptophyta; class Pinopsida; order Pinales; family Pinaceae; genus Picea; species Picea sitchensis. The sequence goes on along the minus strand of SNQJ01S0058841.1, from coordinate 8,741 downwards.
CATCTTGTTCCAATAGACCTTACGTTGGCGGAGTTCAGTATAGTATAAGTAAGAGTAAATTCCCATTGAGGAATCATATCCTTTCATGTGAGTTTGGAAATTTCAGCAAAAGTATATCTTCTTTTAGGAATGCACCTCTCTTGGCTGATCTTTTCGAGGTTTTGAGCACCCTCTTGTGTGCTAGGTTTTCTGTTCTTGGTGGTGGTCTTTCTCTTGAAGAATATAGCAATGGATTTGGTTGAGTTTCTTCCCTTGTTGAAGGTTGTTCTAGGATCACTTTTTGGGTTTTCTTCCCTTGTTGAGAAGGGTTTCCTAGGATACTTCTTGTGTTCTTGTGCATGGTGCTTATTCTTGTGATCTTGGTTGCTACAACATTAATGGTTATGGTTAAATGCTAGAAATGGAATGAACTTCATGCTTAACCTTGCTTATTGAAAAATCAACAATGGCTACACGCATTCACAACAACATGATTACAATGAGGTTCCAAAGGCCTTTTTAACATAAAGCATACATGAGAAAATCCTAAACATCCAAAACCCTAACCCCAGAAGATGAAACACTAAAAGGTTTGTGGGCCCCAATGGGGGTACTTGATACATCAACTTCCCGAGGGAGTAACTTTTGCATGCGATCTTCGTTTGGGGCACTTGGTACCTCGTTGGAAAGGTCTAGACGAGGAGTACACATTCTGAAAAAACCAATACTAGCCTTCAACATCTACTAGGCGCCGCCACGTCAAAAAACATCGTTTAGGGCCTCAAAACGACCCCAGAAGTTTGGGAACCGAAAAACTGTAGAAAAACTTTCAAGATGGAAACTGTATTTTGAGCCAATGGAATAGGTGGGCGACCACCGATGTCCACCTGGATCGCCTGATTATGTTTTGTTCTTGAAACTTTTCTCTATAGGTATACCCTATTACACATAGAAAAACACTAAATTCAATACATCATAAGAAAGAACATTATAACTCATTACATAAATCAACACATCAAAAGGATAGAATTGATAACTATATTATGAAGTCAATTTAGTGTGAGGGAGAGCATAATAAGTCTATGTTGAAATGAATGCACACCTTAATAAGGATCTTAAAAAATTGATGCTTAAATTGATGCATCATACTTAGAAGTATCATGTTAATTTTGATGTTAAAATAAATACAATCTTAAAATGAACATAATAATGTTAAATTGAAATCAATGCACCTAGAGAAGGGATATAAGAATCCGGTGCTTAAATTGTGCAATGTAAGAAGGATCATACCAATTTGATGTTGAAAATAGTGTAGAAAGAAAGGTGAAGAATCCATATCTCCAAATAAAGGTTTTGAGTGAGTTTTGAGAGTCAAACATTTGTAACCCATGATATCTCCATTACAACAACTACACCACCAAGGCCCCAAATACTTCATAAATTCACTCACGTGGCATGTGATTTCATGTATCACTCACAGTCATAACACTTTCTGCACTTATCTCAATTTCGTTGTTAATTTTACATTTGTGAACATGTTATATTAACACTATAACCAATGAATTAACAATTGGACCTACGATTAAGTTAAGATTTGTATAATGATATGATGATAAATTAAGTTGTCTTGTGTTTCTCCAAATTCTAGATTTTATGTTTTATTTGTGTTCATAATATGTCTCATGCTCAATATATTATATATCGAGTGACATGAGTGTAGGTTTTCCCTTAGGTTGTTATTTACATGGGTGTAAGTTGTCCCTTAGGAGAACATATGCTCAAAATTATGTGATGAACCCAAAACCATTGATTTATATGACATTTAAGAAGGCCCTGCAACTTTATATGGAAAATGGAAGGGGACCTGAAAGTTAATATTTTTGTATGAAAGATATTTAATATATCCTGGTTGGATCTTCTCAAAGGATCTAAAGGTGTTGTAATTAGATCATATGATATGGTAGAGAATGTTAAAAGTCAATACTAATTGATTGGATTCCACCAAGGGGTTAATGCACAACAATAGTGTGCATTAAATTACCAATCTAACTAACCCAAAACTATCTCAATAAGGTGTTTTATTAGAAGCTCTTGAGAAAGTGAGACTCTTTGAATCCGATGTTGTATGCCAACTTGCAAGTTTCAGAGAAATTATTTATATCTTAGAGGTTTTGAAGATTTTGTGTAAATTAATTTGATTAGTGTAGTTTGAAAAAAAAATTATTTTTATTTATCATTGACATTATATATATTTTTTGTTATTAACTTTAACTTTTAAAAAATGGACATATGCCATGTAAGCATTACACTTGCTATACATTTACCTATGTTATAGAAAGTGTCTCTTGACTTAAAAACTATCTTCATCTTACAATTGTTATTTATGTAAGATGAATAATAACACATATTCCTGATGAACACATATAAAAATGGTATTGCACCATCTAACTACAATTTAGAATTAAAGTATAAAAATATTGATAATCCTCAAATACAATACAAAGCTAATATTATAAAATTCATTAAAGATAGAATACTAATATTATTATGAAAAATATTGTTTTTTAGTTATGATCACTTTATAAATTATTTCCAATTTTATTTTNATAAAAATGGTATTGCACCATCTAACTACAATTTAGAATTAAAGTATAAAAATATTGATAATCCTCAAATACAATACAAAGCTAATATTATAAAATTCATTAAAGATAGAATACTAATATTATTATGAAAAATATTGTTTTTTTAGTTATGATCACTTTACAAATTATTTCCAATTTTATTTTATTTTTAATTTGAATAAATAATTTTGATTAACATTCCTTATATATATATATATATATATATTTATAAAATTACTCATATATATATATATATATATATATATATATATATATTAATTACCATWTTAATTGAAYMATTTTRACAAAATTCAAAGAAAATGTAATATAATTTTATGGATTTTCATGGGAAAAACAATTTGAATTACAATAAAAAAAASTAAAAGTAAAAGATCTCTAGTTAATAATTTAAGTTGATGGAATGTATGCAAGGGTTGATAAAAGATGGAAGGGTTATATATATATATAATGGGCATGAGTTACTAGGTGAGTTGGTTATTTAGCCTCTTTAGTTTTTTAGGTTTTGGTTACTTGACCTCCTTTAGTTTTGGAGGTTTTGGGAGGCTATGTATTYACAAAYACCTAGTTGTTTCACTTCATATTTTGGTCCTTGTGATGGTGGTTGTGATAGTGGTTGGTGAGGATTTCCAAATTCAATAGATAGTACTTAACCGTCTAAATGACTACCACACAATGTTATTTATGATAACTTAAGAAACTTAAACCAAAACTGATGGTGTTGAACATTTGACAATATTAATAAAAAAATGAAAAATATAAAGAAATCTAAAAGTTAATCAAAATACCTGAAATCATAAGTGTGAATCAAGATACCTAAAATTACATTTAGAAAGCATGACAATACCAATAAAAAGTGTGAAAAAATGAAATGCGATTTAAAAAACATACGCCTGATAAGAAAAAAAAAATGGAAGACAAAAAAATCTAAACGTCAATCAAAATACCTAAAATCATAAACAAATATGACAAAATCCATAGATAAAAAAACATCCAACATAATAGAATAGAAAACACAAAGCAAAGAATGATACCAATATAAAATACACAAAATAGTATGTGAATATTAAAATGTAATAATAAAAGTAGTGAATAAGCCCGCCATAAAATAAAATAACATAAACAAGTAAAAAAAACGTTTAACAAAATAATAAAGAACGATACCAATATAAAATACGCAAAATAACAAAATAGTATGTAAATATTAAAAATGCAATAATAAAAGTAAACAAAATAATAATAATAATAGTATGTGAATAAGCCTGCTATAAAATAGCATAAACAAGTAAACAAAAGCGTTTAACAAAATAATATATTAATATTAAGAATATAATAGTAAAAGCACTGAATAAGCATGACATAAAATAATATAAACCAGTAGAGATAAACATGTGGTAAGAAATTGAGCAAACAAAAACAAAGTTAAATAATCAAACACAAATTTATTATTTTGAAATGAAAAATAAATAAATGATTGAAAAACAATATTAACTTAAAAATTAATCAAAATTAGCATTGAAATGAAATCAAAATTAACATTGAAATGAAATTGAAAGTATACAAAACAAAGTAATAATAATTCTTAAACACAAAGTCTATAATTTACATGTATATAAATCATTACCTGAATTTATTAACACTTGTCCACTTCTTGTTGTGACAGTGTAGGTCAGTGCATCACACATAAAGAAAGTGAGAATTAGGTGAAGGAAACCCCACTAATGCAATTTCTCTTAAAGACAATGATGCTTATTTGTGTAAGGAACCTTATAAACCATGCCAAGTGGACATATGTACTTATATAAACATTATGGGCCATAAGACCTTTGTCTTTATGATGCAAGGGTTTCTTTAACTCTACTCTTCTTTAAAATTGTCTCATGATTATTGGCCTTCACTTATATTCTCAAAGCAACTTGCACATTGAAAATATTCACACTACTGTCATGTGATGCGCTTTATATAAAGCAACTTGCACATTGAAAATATTTGCATTATTGTAGTTTGATGAATAACAAGTTACTATTATAATAATATATTTGTGAGTATGTTATATAATAATATATTTATGAGTTTGTTATTATTGTAATATTGTAGAGTGTTAATAATTACTATTATTATAATAATATATTTGTGAAAAGTTTGATGAGTTAGTTTAAATGGATGAGTATGGTTGTTTGTTCGAATGAGATTTTAAGTTCCAAGAATCTTATTTAAGAACTCAATAAAATGATATCGTATTAATTCACACTACTGTCATGTGATGCGCTTTATATAAAGCAACTTGCACATTGAAAATATTTGCATTATTGTAGTTTGATGAATAACAAGTTACTATTATAATAATATATTTGTGAGTATGTTATATAATAATATATTTATGAGTTTGTTATTATTGTAATATTGTAGAGTGTTAATAATTACTATTATTATAATAATATATTTGTGAAAAGTTTGATGAGTTAGTTTAAATGGATGAGTATGGTTGTTTGTTCGAATGAGATTTTAAGTTCCAAGAATCTTATTTAAGAACTCAATAAAATGATATCGTATTAATCTAAATTTGTTATAAATTTAAGTTAAAAATAGGCATATTAATATATAAAGATACTTATATATATATATATATATATATAATTTTTTATATAAATTATTTTAATAAGCTCTGCTCTTTGGCCTAGTCTCATCATGCATGGGTGGTTTTACACACTGATTAGAATAAGCGACAGGCCAACGGTGAGTGCTAGCCAGGTTGCTTGTTTGAGATGTTGAGTGCAGGTGACATTGAAGTCGTTACATTGGGATGAGAGATTGTTTAAATGGACATTGTTTAGATGGGGTGAGATCTAAGAATATATTCATATTAGATGATGACTTCATCCGACATTAGGTGATGAGGCGAGCCATGACATGGTAGGGGTGGAAGCTATTGTCTCGAAGATTGGTGTTGATCTTAGTACACAGTTTCTATTGAAGTGCATACATTCCTTCAAGACCAAGCGACGTCATGCGTGTGACTCTAGAGTGGATCGACACGTGCAAAGGGCTAAGTTAATTATGGGGGGAGATTTATTGAGTTTTCATTCTTCTCTAAAGGCTGGTGAAGCTTGTTTTCCAGAAGAACGAAACAATGGTGGCGGTGACCTTGCAAATCTCAGGGAGGAAAAGACTATTGTGTCTTCCCCTCTAAAGATAAAACAATCTAGGTGTTGGAAAGTCTGAAAGGAGAGGAAAAGTATGGTGGTGGGTCGAGACGTGGCTGTTGGGATATCTCTGAGCTCCTTGGATGCAATGTTGTGGGAATATTTTGTGGTAAAATTGTTTCAGCATCGACGATGATCTTGTGGTTGGATGCAAATTGGCTCCAATCATAGGTTACAGACCAAATTTTCATACTGTGGCCAGGGCTGGATCTATTTCAAATTTAAGTCGAAGGAGTATTTGGCTCGAATATTTGAAAGAAGCTGGGGATGGGGCCCCTTAGGCCTCATCCTTAAGGAATGGACCATTTCTTTTGAATCCACCTAGGATTCCCTTTCCTTGACCAAAGTCTGGGTGATCCTTTCGAACCTCCCTTTGGTATTTTAGCATGAGTTGTTTCTAGTTTCAATCGGTAATTTGTTGGGAAAATATATTGGATGTGAACCTGTGCGGGAGACCAAAATGGATCGTTGTTGGGCATGGATCCAGATCGAGGTGGACCTAAGGGAAGGTATCATGGATGACGTTGAATTGGTATGGAAGGATACAAATGGACACACAAATTTGACTATTGGCAGGTCTCTTTCCATTGCTTTGGATTTCACGATGTCGGCCATATTCATGTTCACTGTAGGTTCTCAACGACATTCTTTCCTCCTTTCCAGAAGACCTGGAAGCGCAAGAAATTTTCAATGGAGTTAATGTGCGGAAAGGTGGTGTATAGGGACCATGGAGAGTGTAATGAAGTCAAAGCCCCATGTCAGAGAAACCCAAGTGGAAGTCCCCCCTTAGCACAATCAAAAGAATCCTCGGGTAATAATTTTCCTTTTGATGATTTTGCTCACTTTAAAAATGTTTTCAAAAGATCTAGATGGTGTGAATCTTGGTTACTCCAAAATGGTAATAAACACCACTATCTCTTCTCGTGGGGAAGTGGAGGCCATGGTATCCTCGGAGGAATTGAACTCCACATCAAATCTCTTTTTTCCTTCGAAAACCTCTCAGGTTTCATCTGCCTCTTGAAAAAGGACTTCTCCCTCTGGAGAATGAAACTCGATCGGTGGATCGAAAGCATCAAGTTCTTTTTCCCTAGTAAATTTGGACTACATGTTGATATCCAAAGTAAAAAAATGTGGTGACAGGTGTTGGATTACTGAGAGGGGGGGTGAATCAGTAATAGAGAAATCTATTTTTTTTTAACCATATAATGCAAGTGTTATATCAACGTATCATTATCATCCAATATTTGCAGAGTAAATAAACAATGAACAAATGAACAATTATACACATACACAGTACACCAATGTTTTTACGTGGAAACCTAAAGCGGGAGAAAACCACATAATGATTTTTCTTATATGTCTTGAAGAATTACATTCATGGGAAGCACCAACTTCCTTTGTTTTTCAGCTGCAACTGGAAGGAGGCTCCAACCCCCTAGTTTGTCAGGCTACAACCTAAAGGAAGCTCAAACTCCCCAATTCTCTGGCTACAACTAGAAAGAGGCTACAACCCCCTATGTTCTCCGGCTACAACCGGAAGGTGGATGCAACCACCTGTCCTTGCCTCGTCCAACCACCCTAACGTATAAGTAGAATGATGGAACCATTGTCATACTATCACTGTGAGATATACTACTGTAAACCCGTACCAATCAACCTGCACCAAACAACCTGTACTAATAACATGAACCATGCATCAACCATGCATCAACCTATACATCAACTTGTAATCAACATATACCATAAACAAGTGCATCAACCATGCACCGACCTGTACCAAACAACCTGTAATCAAATTGTATCATAAACAAGTGCATCAACCATGCACCGACATGTACCTCAACCTGCAAACCTTCCTTAACTTCAACAACAAGAGACTAGCATTTTCATCAAACTTTACTTTAGTCTCACATGACTAGTTTTAGATTAGTCAACAACCCTAACTTGAAATAATCATAACTATGTACATGTAATGAATAAAGATACGAAAATAGTACACAATGTTGGTCAGTGTGTTTTATGCAATTCATCCAGGTGTCACTACTTGGAACCTCTCAGAAAATGAGTTATAGAAAAAATGGCATACCTTGTTGAATTTTGGCTTATTCTAGAGAGCGAACTTGTAGAGCATGCCTCGCACGAAATATTTGTTGTATGGATCTAAAAATTTTACACATAATACTAGAGACTATACTCTAACCAAAACATTTGGTCTTACTGAATTTGGATCTGTTGTGAAGAAGTTATTACGTTTTTACCCGAAACACCTGTTTTAGACTAACTTCAAGACTAGCCACAAACCCTATTTTCCACGGAGTGTAACTCCAAAAATACAACGAACCACAAGATGCAATTCGTACCACAACTACTTGGATATGTTTCTTCAATGGCCTCCCAATTTCATGGTCTGAATCATTCTAAAAACAAAGTTATTGCGAAAATGGTGAGATGATCTGTAAATAACATACCTTAGAAAGCATCATCAAAAGAATTTATCCTCCCTTGAATTTCGGTCTTCTTTACTTCACCTTCCCTCTGAAATTCGGCTTAGATATCCTTTGGTTACTTCATTCACCTGTAGATATTCAATATGCTCAAGTGTGATTGAAATTAGAGAGCCTTGCCTCTTATTTATACTTTCATGTAGCTTCCTTAGAAGCATCTTCTAGACCACTTTGTCCACATAGCCACTTTGTACACATAGTCACCTATGTCCAACTTTGCCCAATTTGCCACTTGTCCATATATCCAATAGCCACTGGACTACTTAACCCATTTTCTTCAGTTTAGGGTTAACCTTCTTATAACCACTTTCCATAATTAGAAAGTTCTCCATTTACTTTGTTCTTTAAATAATCCTCCTTGACTTTGTCACTTCACTTTATTATTTAAATAATCCTCTTTGACTTTGTCACTT
>SNQJ01S0058840.1:29508-69426 GCA_010110895.2 Picea sitchensis | reverse complement strand
GAGCGGCCAAATGAGATTCCACCTTCATGTGGTTGGCCTTGTTTAGTAGAGAAGAAATTATTCTTGAAACCAAGAGGAGCGCATTTAGATATTTCCCTTTAGTATTTCTAGAGCCTCGTACATGTTTATTTATTATTCATTCATATAACGTTTTATCCTCTTTGAAAAATGCAACCTCATACATGTTTAGTTATTATCCATCCATATAACCTTTTATTCTCTTTGATAAATGCAGGTTTCAAGGGAAGCCACCTCCACGATAACATCGTATAGTAAAAGTGTATTTCATAAGTTGTAGGATATAAAACAAATAATGATCTGAAATATCCTTAGATGTTTATTAATATTTTAAATACATAAGAGACATCTACTTGACATTCGAAATAAAATGATTGCTTGAGTGTATGCAAATTACATGTGCAATACGTATCTAACCAAATCCACTTTAATGATAAAATGACATGCAAATAATTGAGCTTGAAATGAACAACAATAATGAAATCACATACACAATTTGGATAACGGAGTTCACCCAATTTGGGATACCTCTTCGGGTCCGCTTCCAATAGAGACCTTCTTATTAATGCTCAAATTATTGTGTTTTACAATGACCTTTTTACATGTTGCTCAAATGCAGAAATGGAGTGCATCGTTGGATTCCTTGCGAAAAATCGTGCAAAATGAGTAGAAATTTCTTGAAATTTCATTAAGGGACCTCTCAGAATGCTTTACGGTGTAGCTTGAAAACTTAGGTACCCTCGAGCATGAATTATGAGACTACCTATGCATTAATGTGTGTGTACAACCTCGGTCCATGTTCCCATTAAATAGGGCACAATCCCTTAACTGACCTCTAAAATTTGTGGTCATATTTAATTATAGTTTGGCGGGTTCCATAACCAAACACGTGCTTTAGGCAGATTGGTTAAGTCGTTGGTCTATTTTAGTGAAGGTCAGAGGTTCTATTCCCTGCGATCCTCTCTTGGCATATTCGTTAGTTGGTTATATGGTTATTTGGTTAGTTGGTTATATTCACATTTCATTAATCCCTTCTACAAACATAGCATGGTTATATGGTGTACAAAAAATTGAAGGCTAGGGTCGAGGGATTCGACCCTTTTTCCGCCCATCCAAATCCTAATACAAATTTAAATAATTTTTTCAATGTATAGTGTTAAGTAACACTATGGTGGTGTGATGGTAGTGGAGGATTTGTAGAGATTATGGAGGTCACGGGTTTGACCCTCGTTGCCTCGATAATTTTGATTAACACTAACCATTATTGGCCAATGGGATGTTTCCATGTGACAACCTCTCATTGGCTCATCCTTTCCATGTGTCATCATATGACTTGTCCACTTGGATTGCACAGATTCTAATTCACCTGCAAACTCATCTTCCCAATCAATGTACGATCAAATCACATGGCAACTTTGAGTGTGGCCACATCATCTGTACGGTCATGCCACATGTCACCCTTGCAGTGGTGACACGTGTCACCTTTTCCCCCTTTGAATTTTGACTTTGAATGGAACTTTGACCACTTATAATGTTTGCATACGAACTCTATTTGACTTGTCAGTTGTGCCATTGGAAATATGACGACAAGATCTACGCATTGATGTTGTTTTCAAGAGAGTTTGGGATGGTCAAATTTTGAGAATTTTGGACCTCTGTGGATGTTCCATATCCTCTTGTACCTATGTGAGCATTCTCGGAACCTCATGGATCATTCCTCCCCATTGGAAGCCTTTTGGAACACCAAAAATTTTGATTACTCAACAACTAAGTGAGGGTAGAGTTCCATCACCCTTTCGATATCCATCCATTTTATTTTCTTGGTTTTACCCCTTTAAGACCAACTTGAATATATTCCATATCACCTCATTGTGAAGTCCTGATTATTCTGTCAAGAATAACAACTTCCTATATCTCGTCCAAATATTCTGGAGAAAAATCATCAACTGTTGGAACCTGAATACTTTCATCTTTATCCATAATCACGGGAGGCTTAGAAAGCTTCGAATTCTCAACATTTACCATTGAATACATTTTCATGTAACCTGGTAGATCTAGACGAAAGGCATTAATACCAATCTCTTCCAAGATCTTGAATGGACCATACCAAATTGGTATTAAATTTTTACCTTCACCTTTCATTTTATACTAGTTGATATGTAACCATACTTGATCATCGACTTCAAACTGATGATCAACCCGACGTTTAGCATGCCTTGCCTTATACTTGGCTTGAATCTTATCCAATTGTTCATGTACTACTTTATGTACATATTGAATCCTTTGAATGAACCTTATAGCTTTATCTTTATCATCTTGTTTATCTTCTTTTCCTGCTTCTCCAAAAACAAATTCCATAGGTGATTTAGGAAAGTACCCCAAACATACTTCAAAAGGAGTTTTATGAGTAAATGGATGCATGGCATGATTATAGGCATGTTTTATATAAGGTAATTGTTCATCCCATAACTTAAGATGCGTGTTGCAGTATCCTCGAAGTAGATGTACTAGTATTATGTTTACCACCTATGTTTGTCCATATGTATGTGGATGGAAAGTTGTGCTCTTATTCAACTTAGTGTCCATTAGCTTCCACAAATGAGACCAAAACTTTCCCAAAAAGAAAGATTCTTGATCTGATATTATAGATGTAGGAAGTCCAAAATGAACCCATACATTAGCAAAGAATATCTTTTGTGTCTGCTCAAATATGACATATTTCTTGCATGGAATCAAAATACACATCTTGTTGAATCTATCCACCATGACATATAGATAATAATGACCTATCTTGGACATTGGAAAACCCCCTACAAAATCCATGGAGATGCTTTCCCACGGCTAGCATATATAACCCCAAATTTTTGTTGCTAGGCTTACTTGCGGCACATGTTTGTCCCTAGACATACTACAACCTTTTACCCTTGATTTTTAGCCTATTCTACCAAAACTTCTTCATGTCTTCTTTTAAAAAATGTGTTCCCTCATAAACCTATTTTTCTTAAGTTTCTTATGTATTTCCTTTTGTTGATCATATAGGGTGTGATTGTTTTTCTTATGTTTATTTCTATTTTCTTCTTGTAAGATTGGATTGAATATTTGCATGCTTTGTGTATGTCACATCAAAATGTTAGTCAAATGTTTAATTAAAAAGGTGTATTTTTCCAAAGTTTAAAAAGTGTGCAAAGTCGCTACAAGAATTTTTCCATTCTTGTAGAACCCAAAGGCATCATTATTTTGAGTGGGTTTTGATTCCAAATATTGTGTTAGTTGTAACAAATTCATACAGAAGATCATGCAACTTTGGTGCAATTTAATTAACCTTCAAGGCACGTTGTAATAAACACTCATATGTACCTATGGATCTGATTCATTTGTCAGGCCACGATCTCAAGTACTTAGGGTTATGAGTTAAATTTCACCATAACTAAATCGTGGCCTAACATTATTTGCAATGAAGGAAACCTTCTATGTTGGTTGACTGTGCAGGAATCTCCAGAAACCTGATTGAGTTGAAACCATAACATTTACAAGTTGATAGAAATCGCATTTAGCATGATGGTGCCCAAGAAAGGTGGTTAGGTTAGCCATTTGTAGCCAATAGGGGTCGAATTGTTGGAATATTACCCTAAGATTATGCAAAAATTCATTGATGGAGGTTGGTTTGAGTTTTGCTTCACTTTCCAAGGGAATCATGGCGAAATTTCGATGTTATTTGCAAAAACAATTGATGGGTTTCAAAATCAAGTGGGAAATGTATTAATTCACGTTATAGAGCATTCAATAGGAGCATCATGTCACATGCTTGTACAGGGTGAAATATGGTGGAAGAAAAGTGAATTATATGCATACATGTGCAATAAATGTTTAGTATCAGAACATCATGATCCAGATTGGAGCCAAGGGATCCCGAAAAAGTGGTTAAAGGAAGAATGTCAGAGCGTTTTTTCAATAGTAAAGAGGTAAATAATCTGTGAGGGTAGGTATTCTTATGTTTATTGTTACTGTATGATATTTTTAATGAATTTAAATGGAGATGCACAAATGAACTTTCCCCTTTATCTATTGAAGAGCCTGACCAAAATGACAAAGAGAGTACAGAGTAATCCAATAACTGTTGATAAAAGTTTATTTGATCAAGGATTGATTAAAAGGTTGGTTCTTTATTCATTGAGTGAAGTCCAAGTGTCCTGGAGACAATTGTTGAATTTCTTAGGGTTCGATGAACAAGGTTCAAAAATACAAAAAACAACCTCTGACCAAAAACTTGGGGTTTCAACCAAGAAGGTTGATACCTCAAAGAGAACTATAAAATTGCAAGAAAGTTCTCTTGTAGCTAGAAAAACTAGATGCAACAAGAGAAAATTGATGCTACAAGAGAAGGAAGAAGTCAAACAAAGGCTCGAATACTCTATTTCAAAACATGATTTTAATGGTTATAATAGGTTTTGTACAAGAAGAATCTCCAAAAAAAGGACAAAGCAATTACAAGAAGTGAAAATTGAACCAGAAACAAAGATCCATGATGTACCTGTTAACAATTCCCCACAAGTGAGAAATAGAAAAAGGAGCAAGGTTAAACATCATGTAAACTATCCCAATGGGCCTAAAACAAGACCTACAAACAATTTGAGACTTAATACAAAGGCTTTGTTTAAACCCTCTTTGAAGAAAGATAATCTGATCATTTTAGATGATGATATCACATAGAAAATTCATAAGAACACCAGAAAGGGGAAAAAGCAACAACTAGTGCCAAAAATCGATCTCCTCACTCAAATGATGAGACCCCTGAAATCACCAAATAAGAAAGGATGGAAATCCATACACTGAGGGATATGCCAGAGATGACAGAGTTTTACATGGAAAAAGGAGCACCGAGTCTATTTGAGTCTGCAACAAAAGACATTGTTGAGGAGAAATATGTAAAGGTACACAAGAAGGAAAGGAAACCTAGAAATCCCAATTTATCTATTAAATTAAACAGACCCGCACTAGAAGAAAATCAAGAAGAACCCGCACTACAAGGAAATCAAGCATAACCTATGATTGGGGTGAAAGATGTGCTGACACCTGAAGATTATGAATCCATTATTCCAGACATGAGGCAACAAAATCAAAGGCTTATGATACAAAATTCTAGATTACAAACTAAAGTCCAGAAGCTGAAACATAAAGTAAAGGAAAGTGTACGAATTATTAAACAAAATCCCTAAGGCTGCAACAAAATAGTAATTTTGCAAAACTTTATTTTGCAAGATGAGGAGCGAATGCAGGGCAGTTGAATATTTTGTAGGTAGATTTGACCACATGGATAAATCCATCTCAAAATTTGAGATTAGTTCCTTTTTTAATTTCTTTACACAAACAAATTCTAAGAATCAACTTATTAGTTTTCACAAGAGAATTTTTAGGGATTTGATCTTACTATGAGGATTTTCCTCCTAAAACTATTCTCTTTGGTTTGACCTTATGTGAGCTAGTTCAAATGTAATGTCTATAGTCAAGGGATGTAATTAATGGGTCACTATGTTTTGGTATCTATATCCAAAAGTAGAACCTCTTATTTTTGTATAAACTCAAGCTTAGATTAAGAGGTAAGGATTCGAGTTTGGTGGTGGTAAAGGACATATTGACCTGAATTGTATACCTGGAATCTGCTACACTTTACGCTCAATGGAAAAATCATTTTGATGGTTAGATTGCCTCATTCTTGTGTTAAATTTCTTCTTTCTTAATTGAATGCATTTGAATATTTTGTGAATCATTTGATTTATCATGTTCATGTTGAATACCAATAAAAAAAAAATTGTTTGCTCAATTGTTACATGATTTGTGTTTAAGTATTTATTTCTTGTTTCTGAATGATATTTGGGATCAAGAGTCTTCTATGTAAGTGAAAATATTGTAAGCTTGTCGTTTATTTTTCTTCTATTTAAATATCCTTATCTAGCTGATTAGAGTGAATGTCATTGACTAAGTGAATGTGGTGGAAACCTGACTTTGTAACCAAAATATTATGTTGCCTAATTCATCCACTTGTTGACCCATAAAATAACCTAGAAACCTAAAAATACCTACAAACATAAACCATTACAATAACTGAGGTTCCCTAGATTTCCCTTAGTAGTCAAGGACAACTTTAGGGACTAACATATTTTGGTGTCATTAACGGGGAACAGAGGAATGAATATATATATCCCTAGGAAGAACGACATTGAGAAATACTAGCTCTCGATGGTGAATAAGATTTAGACATTGAATTAGAATGCATATTTTTCACCCGGTGACTCCATTACAAAATTTATGGCTCCTACAATAGAAGTGAAGGGACTGAATTATGAGCCTACCAAAGACACAGTATCATATTTATCTTCAATAAATAAAGTGAGCAGATCCAACCTATATCCTAAGCCAACTCCATCAATATCAAATCCTAAAAATTTATTGAGAAAATCAAAAGATACCCAAGGCCAGTCTTCATATTCTAAAGGTAAGTCTCCTTACAATTTTTGCTTCCAAAAAACCCATCGTTGCTCCTAAAGAAGAGTTAGTTCCTGTGATTGAAGAAAAAAATGTTATCCAGCCTTCAGAAGTAGTTCTACCTGCAACAGTTTCCTTAAATGAATTAAGAGTGGAATAATGGAGATTATTTTATGAACTTATCAAAGAAGACGATGAAGTTATGTTCTTCACAGTTGAATCCCTAAAAACATTTCCTACATATACTAAATAAGACATTGATCATATATTATCTTCATCCTTACCTTAGCAAAGCACTTATGAGAGAGCTAAACCTGAGATTCAAGTTTTCAATAATATCCTGGCCATTGAATAATTTTTAGAGTCCCAAAAGACCCTTTCTCAGACGTCATCACCTCCTAAGGTTTATACTCTAGCTTCTCCTCATACATCACAACCACCTTCTCCACTCAAAGTTTCAAAACTAGTTTCACCTCTTATTTCACAACCATTCTCTCCTCCTAAATCTCTTGTTCCAGTTGTTCACACCATGGCTTCTAATAGGATGGATGATATCATTTCTGCTAGATACGCACCCCTGGTGTTGCCTCAAGTTTTATATTCTTTCCCAGCTGGAGATTATATGAAATATCTGGCTAAATTTAATGGAGAGGGAGAGGTCATTGTTGAATAACATTTGGCATATTTTTATAGCTTTGCAGACAATTTTAATGTTGAACACACATATGTTTGTATGAGACTATTTGTATAGATTTTGGATGGGGAGGTAAGGAAGTGGTTCAGAGGTCTCCCTAAAAATTCTATTACCGATATTGATGCATTAGATGACACTTTTCTGAAATAGTGGGGAGACAAAAAGGACTGTGTGTACTAGATTATTGAATTCAGGGCTTTGAAAAGAAAGAATGGTGAGTCTGTTTCACATTTTACCAAAATATTTAATAAAATGTACAGTAAAATCCCTAATGAAATCAAACCTACAGAAACTTCTACAAAAATTACCTTTGCTAATGCCTTTGATGTTGCATTTTCTCTTTTGTTAAGAGAAAAAATATATGTTATGTTGAGTTTGATGTAGAAGGAAGCCATTGAAGTGGAATCAAATATTTTGGCAGCAAAAAGGTTAAAAACAAGATTTGACAGAGATAAAAAGAAGAAAAAAGAATATGTTCCATCTTCCTCTTATTCAACAACATCTTATCCAAATACTGATGAGATGGATAAGATGTTAAAAACTATGACATCGAATCTTGCTAGACTGAAATTAGAGACTAAGAAGGAAACCAAACCTATTCAAGATGGTGGGAATAGAAACCCCAATTAGTTCAAAAGACCACATAATGATCCTCAAGTTATGTAGAGGGAGAGAAGGAATCAAGATGATCAAAGGATCTTACCACCTTGTCAGAATAATGTAGTTCATGAGACAGAGGAAAGTGATGATATTGATGAAAATTCTACAATCCTTTTAACTGATACTAAACTTCCTTCTATCCATTTAACTCAACAGGAGTATGAATATTCTTTCATATCAAATCAATTTGACGATGATGAAGAATAAGACATTTTTCAAGATGAGCCTCAAAAGAAATATGATCTAAGGCCAAGATCAAGTGGACCAAAAGAAAATACACCAGTTCAAAATAAAAAGGCTAATGTTTTAGTCAAACAGGGTCGAACCAAACATACATGGAATAAATTAGATCAACATCATCATCCCATCAAGGTTGCTTCCCTAAAGGTAAAGGAAAAAGAAAAACAAATAGTTCCTTTTAATTTGGAACACGAAATTAATAAGATAAAAATTCCCATACCTTTGGTGGAATTGATAAAGAATGAGTCTTTAAAAAAATCAATCTTGAAATTTTTGCATCCTCCTGCTTAGATATGTAACATACCCAACCACCCACAGGTCAGGGTATGCTACCTTCAAGCCTGACCTTGGACTTCTTTCTCTTACCAATACCTTTTTAATATTTAAGGATGCATAAAAGGAAAGACTTTAACGACATGCACAACAATAGTCAGCAAGCATGCATAGTCTAAAGATTCAATTAAACGATAATTAAATATACAATAGAAATACATTCATATACATGCAATTGATACCAAAATAGAGAGCACTCATATTTATGAAATATGGCACCAACTGGCTGGATACCAAGGACGCTCCACCCAGACGTAGACACTACTGTTCCAAATCTCAAGAACAGCGTCACCCCTGAGCCAGGGCTATGAATCCACAAGGACGGTTCCAGAGTGTTACTTGGCTTCCCAAACTAATCAACACCCAATCTCTCATAGTCTTCCCATATCTCACAACAATCCAAGTACTCAACTCTCTTATACCCAACTTACACCACCCGAGAGAATGGACCTCCACCCTTCTCTGCCACGCAGTCCCTCAGGAATTCCTTCTCCTTATTCGGGCTCCAGTGCAATTGATCCAGAAACTCAATGCTAGAACTCACAGGACTCGCAGCTGTGAGAAACATTGGACACAGTCCAATGCATCTCAGACATGAAGGCCTCAAATCACGACTGGATCACAACAATGACCACTACAACCAACTACCCTGTGGCTAATATTCAGCAGTTCGGTTCCCTTTTCCCAAGCTAATACATGGATGAGTACATATAAATGAATGGGTGAGTGAATGCATGAAAGTTTGTGAGGAAAATGAATGGTACGAACAAGCCATCAGTTGAACCCCCTCATCAGACCAGAGGTGATTTGAAGTAAATTCGTGGGGAAATCAAGAACCTCCTGGCCTTCCCCAAGAAGCTCACATAATCGATCCCCTCCCTTAAGAAAAAATGGTAATTAACATAGGAATAAACACTTAGCCCCTCAAGCCCCCTCTCTTGTGGAATCATATCCCCATATAACTTTGGTCCTTGTCCGTCTAGCAACCATTGATGTGTTTATTATTAATAATGATAGAAAACATTATATGTCTTGGGCACACTGGCCTTTTAATAATTGTTTGGGCATCCTGTCCTCTCAGCATTGTAACAATACATTATTTAAAATGGGGGTTCAAAACCTGGGGTGTTGCATCCCCTCCCCCTTATTTTGGCATTGTCCTCAGTGCATATAAAAAATAGAGATCAAAATCTCAAATTTATTCAAAAAGTTGTGGGTACTCTACCCGCATGGAATCTTCATGCTCCCAGGTAACATATTCAGGACCGTAGCAAGTCCACTGAACTTTTACCAGCTATATAACTCGATTCCGGAGCATTTTTACCTTTATGTCCAATACCCATACTGGTTTAACCTAAAAGTCTCCCTCTGTCTCTACCTGAATCAGATGCCAATCAATAACATGGTTAGGGTCATGTACATATTTATTTAGTAAATATACATGAAATACATTATGCACATTCATGGAAGCAGGCAATGCAAGCATGTATGAAACTGACCCTATTCTATCTAATATTTCAAATGGACCACAGAATCTCGCTGCCATCTTTGTACAACTACCCAATTTCAAAGAGATTTTCTTGGGCTTCACTTTCAAAAGTACATGCTCCCCTACTTTAAACACTCTAGTTGTCCAGTTCTTGTCGGCATAAAATTTTTGTCTATCCTGAGATGCCTTTAAATTATTCTTGATCTTAACCACCTGGTATTCCATGTCCTTGAGAAACTTTGACCCAAGTACCACTCTATCTGTTGGGTTGTCCCAGCTCACTAGAGTATTTCATTTCCCACCATACAAGGCTTCAAATGGGCTCATTCTCAATGAAGCTTGATACCCATTATTATATGAAAACTCAACCAAGTGTAAGTAATATTCCCACTTAGATGGCTTATCCATCACATACATTCTCAGCATGTCTTCAATTATTCGATTGACTCTCTCTGGTTTCCCATCTTTCTGGGGATGATACGCGGTGCTAAAGCTTAGATTTGTGTCAAATAATTTAAAAAATCCCCTCCAGAAATTGGAGGTAAACTTTGTATCTCTATCCGAGACAATTTTCCTAGGTATCCCATGCAACCTAGCAATTTCCTTCATGAAAATTTCCGGAATATTAGTCATTGTATGTGTTGTCTTCATAGGCACAAAATGAGC
The DNA here is from genome assembly GCA_010110895.2 of Picea sitchensis. Classification (NCBI taxonomy): domain Eukaryota; kingdom Viridiplantae; phylum Streptophyta; class Pinopsida; order Pinales; family Pinaceae; genus Picea; species Picea sitchensis. Next base: position 58,843 of record SNQJ01S0058840.1, on the reverse strand, counting down.
AACCTTTGTTAATTTGTCAACCACCACCATGAATGAATCATGTTTCTTATTCATTTTGGGTAATCCTATGATGAAATGCATGGTGATCACTTCCCATTTCGTCTCTAGAATTAGCAATGGGTGCAACAACTCCGTTGGGTTCCTATGCTCAGTGTTCACCTTCTAACATTCCATACATCGAGAGATGTAATCAACAACATATTTCTTCATTCCCAGCCAAAAGAACTGGCTTCTTGTTGTTGTAATTGTTTTCTGGTAACTGGGATGTCCAGCATAAGGAACATCATGCATTTCCTTCAGTACCAAATTCCTCAATTCTCCGGAACTAGGAACATAGATTCTATTTTTATGCATGAGCAATCCATCTCCCTTTATCTCATACTCCTTTATTTTATGTTGTACATCTCCTTGCTGTAAGCTTTCCTTTACCTGTAGGTAATGCTGGTCTGTAACAAGACCATCTAAAATTATGCTCTTCAAGTCTGACTGATGCATACTGACAAGAGTAGCATGCATGAGATGCACTCTTCTACTAAGTGCATCGACAAATTTATTCTCATTTCCCTTGATATGCTTGATATCGAAGTCATATTCACTTAAAAATTCCATCCATATTGTTTTCCTGGCATTCAATGTTGGTTGTTCAAAAATATACTTCAGGCCAATGTGGTCTGTCCTTAATTTGAATTTCTTTCCCATGAGATAATGCCTCCACATCCTCAAGGCGTGAACAATGGCAACAATTTCCAAATCATGTGTGGCATATTTCCTCTCATGTTCCTTAAGCTTTTTGGACTCGTATCCAATGACATGTCCATCTTGCATGAGGAATCTCCCAAGTCCTTCCTTACATGCATCTGTACATACCACAAAACTTTCATTTGGGCTACAATATTTAACACATGTGCACTAGTAAGTAATTCCTTCAACAGATTAAAATTATTTTCACACTTGAGTGTCCATTCAAATTTAGTTCTCTTCTTTTGAAAATAAGTGATGGGATGAGCAATCTCAGAGAACCCTACTATGAACCTTTTGTAGTAGCCATATAACCCCATAAAATATTTGGCGTCTGACACATTTATGGGTGTTGACTATCCTCTAATGGATTTTATATTCTCTTGATCTACTATTATGCCCTACTCTAAAATAATGTGTCCCAAGTAATGGATATTCTTTTGATAAAAAGAATACTTACTCAACTTTCCATACAACTGATGTTCTCTCAGTACTTGCAACACCAGTCTTAAGTGATGTTCATGCTCCTCTTTAGACTTAGAATAGATAAGTATGTCATCCAGGAATACTATGAAAAACTTATCCAAATAATTTATGAATATGTCGTTCATTAAGCACATGAAGACAATTGGTGCATTGGTTAGTCCAAATGGCACCACTACAAATTCATAATGCCCATACTTGGTCCTAAAGGTTGTCTTATGAATGTCTTCTTCATTGATTCTTACCTGATGGTATCCTACCCTCAGATAAATCTTTGAGAATATATTTTCTCCTCATAGCTAATAAAAGAGGTCATAAATTTGGGGTAGAGGATAATTTTTCTTTATAGTGTACTTGTTCAGTTGTTGGAAGTCAATACATAGCCTCAAGGTTCCATCCTTCTTTTTGACAAAAGGTATTGGTGCTCCCCAAGGTGAAACACTTGGACGTATGTACCCTTTCTTTAACAATTCCTCCAACTGCATTTGTAATTATTTTAACTCTGGTGTGCTCATTCTGTAAGTTGTTTTTGACACTGAAGCAACTCCTGGCACTAAATAAATTGAGAAATATATCTCCCTTATTGGTGGCAATCCAGGTATTTCTTGGAATACATCTTCGAATTCTTGTAGTACTGAGAAATATTCAAGGCTTGGACCCTTTGTATTATCTGGCTCTTCCACATGAGTTGCATACAATTGACATCCTTTCCTAAAACATATATTTAGTTGTAAGGATGAAATCTGCCTTATAGAGATGGGTCTTGGAACTCCTTTCACAGTGCTTTGTTTTCCATTTCCTTCAAGACATGTAAATGTCTTGTTATGACAATGTAGGATAGCATGATGCTTGTCCAACCAATCCATCCAATCAGAATATTATAAGACCCCAATGGTATGATATTTATATACATACTAGTATTCACGCCATTAAGACTTATGGAACAACTTATGACCATATCATGGATTCTTCTTTTGGTTCTAGTGGCTAACTGAACCAAACTTGTTTTTCCAAGTTTACTTCTCTCCAATTGTAATCTATCCACTATTTTAGGATCAATGTAGCAATGATGTGCTCCTGAATCAATCAAACTAACAACAGGATGATTTATGATCTTACCTTCCACCTCGATCATATTGGACCAATACTCCGCTTGTCGATCATTTAAAGATGCATAGATTCTTCCCATATCTTCAAGTGTTATAACCTCTTGGATGTTGTGCACAATCTTCACTCTATCCTTTCTGTGTGGGTAATCCTTGTATAGGTGATATTCCTTGCATCCCCAACATTGGATTGGTGGTCTTTCCCTTTTTCCCAAGGGATCTTCTTTATTGAAATCCCCCTTAGCATATTGATCTTGATGATTTCTATTAGGATCATTCCTATTGAAGGGAGGTTTGAATCCTTTCCTACTCTAATCAGACTTCACATTCTTCTTGTCCTTCCAAGATTTATGTAGGCATTCTCTTCTCTGGCCTTGATCATACAGGTATTTAGCCTTCCTGATGGCCTAAGTCAAGGTCTTGGGTTCATCATACTTATCTTTTCCTTATAAAAGGTTGGAAGCCCACTTAGAAATATTTTTATTTTCACTTTATTGTCACAAATGAACCTGACATATTTTAACAATCCCAAGAACTTCTTCTCATGTTTTTCCATAGTCATGCTTCCCAACTTGAGTTCAAAGAATCCTGCATTTTCTTGTCATAGAAATTCTCTGAGAGGTACTCCTTCTGGAAGTACTTCTTGAACTGTTTCCAAGTGATCCTACTTTCATTAACATGTTCCACTTACTTCAGTTGGTCCCACCACATTGTATCTTTCTCATGTAAATGAGAGGTGGCTATCTTGCTTCGACATCATCTTCTCTTTCTATTTCACCCTCAAAGGAAGGTGTCTTGATATTCCTCATCTCTCCTTGCAAACTATCTACCTCTTGTTTCCTTCTTTGGTGTCTGACAGGAGACACCTCTGGACTGCTTACAAGATATTCTGACACATAAAACTTTATTTCTGAGTAAGGAGGTGAGTGGTGTCCATGAGATCTTCTAGCACTTATGGAATAACCATCTCTCCCACGATCATCCCTTCTTTCATGTCACATGCCTTCTTCGTCTTGTCTTGTGTTTGATCCCTTCTTTGTTTGTCTCTGCAATTGATTTAAGCTCTGCAACACTTGAGCATTTATCTGAATTTTCTCTCTCATTAGTCTTTCATTGTCTTCTTTGTAGCTCTGCACTTCCATCTTCAGGCTTCTTACCATTTCTATTAATGTTTCCTACTCTCCTTTTCCCTTGTATACATTGGACTCTGTCTCTGCATTACCAACTCTAGTATTCTGGCCTTCGGCCTCCTTATCATGACTGGAGGCTCCCTCACCTTGTTCCATTTCCTCAATACGCATCCTGAGCTGATGTGATTAAGCCCCTTAATTTTGCAAAATGTGCAAGCGACCATTTTGTTAGAATTATGCATATGATAAAAAAAATTGCCAAAACATGCTACAGGTCTCTGTATTTTTTTTTTGTTCATGGAGATCATATCACATTCTCTGAAAATAACAGTGTCCTATTATCCTTGGTTGACACATAATTTCATCCTGCGCAGGCCCTTCCTTGAAACTACCTTCCCCGGTGATCACGACTAGAAACCCCGACTAAATCCTTCCTTAGCACTTTTTTGTCTCGAAGAAAACCAATTCATCCCTTAGCCCTCCTTCCCTCATCTCTCAATATTCATATGACCATGGCCATGACCCTGCACTTAGCTGAAAAAAGTGCTTGTCCAAATCTTTGGGACTTTGGAACTTTCATCCAGGACCGGATCAATGGTCCTCATCCTCTTTCATGATAAAAAATTGAGATCCACTTCGGGACTCCGCGCTTCGGGAGTCTCAAATTTCCTCGCTTGCTTCCGCCCGAAATGATTTTACCCAGAATTCATGATCTACCGATGGGTGTCCTCCCATAGATCAATGGTTGTGAATCGCTTCGGCTCTTCGAGATTTGGAAGTTTAAAACTTCCCTCGTGCACGTTCTCCTAGAGTTTTTTTACCCAAAGTCGACGATCCTTCAACGTGTTTATTTTGGAATCAACAATCAATATGTACTCCGGCCTTCGGGCCTTCAAGAGTTTTCGACCCAACACAACCTGTCACATCTTTCCCCTCTGAAGTGCCCAGTCTCCGGACTACATGATCTTTCTCCACATGGTGAAATTCTAGAAGTGGACACGTGACCCAATCAGGTGGGTGACATGTGTCACGTTCTAACCAACTTTTCAATACTCCATATGCTCAAAACTTACTAACATATGGCACACATCCCATGTGTCCACGTCATCCCAAGTGACGTCTGAAATCCAAGTCACTTCAGAAATTTTGGGGTCCACATCACATCACCTCTAGGTGACATCATCATGCCCCATCACTTTGGCTCTTGAGGATTCAGGAGTTTCCATACTGGCACACTTCCAATTCTTCTGAAATATGAATTCTCGAACTATCCAATCTGTCTCCATGTGTCCTCCTGGATCAGATGACTAATATTTACTTCGGGTCTTCACCCAGATTCCACGGATCTACACCGCGTGTCCTCCTTAATCTGATGGTTGAGGCTTACTTCAGGTCTTAAGACTTCGGAAATCTCAAAAATCAAAACTTATCTGGCCTCAATGGATTTTATCCAAAGCTCATGATATATTGACTTGTGTCTCCCATGGATCGACGACTACGATCTCTTCGGGTCTCCGGATTTTAGAGAACTCAACTCTCAACCTTCGCTTTTCCCCGAAGTGCACGGATTTCTACTGCGTGTCCTCCTAGATCAGATGGTTGCAATTTACCTCAGATCTCCGGGGTCCAGAAATCTCAATTCTCATCTTCTCCTTGCTCACCTTTTCCCAGAGTTCTTTCACTTGGAGCACATGATCAGTTGACGCATGTCCTCCTTCAGATTAATGGTCCCCAACTACTCTTGCTCTTCGGAGGTTCGTCGCTCGAGCACTAACATGTCACATCACTGCATGCCTTTTAATTTGCAGGGGCATGCATCAACAGTTTGGAGTAACCCACTTTTATCCCCACAATTCTCCTGATGTTGATACATATCCCCTTGGTGAAACCGTTGTTTGGATTGTGGGACCTCCTTGGGAAATTATCTCTTGTGCAACTTGGATCCCCACAATGCCTCATGACTGTTTATCTCTCGGTTGTGACCTTAGCCCTTGCTTCCTTTACCTCGGACGACCCCTGTGAACCTATCCTCCGATCCAATGATCCCAGATCTCTCTTGATCCTACAGTGGCGATCACTCCTGAAATCGAAGGGGGACGGTTATGATCCTTCGAACTCCTTACAACAGATCTCTTATGGTCTAACTCCCGCGTAGATTCTGCAACACCATTCCTCCTGAGATTTTCAACTTCGCGTTCATATTTCGATCTATAACCACAAGACTCTGGCCAATAGACCTGGCCCATACCAGGCAGGTGTTTCAACTAGAATCTCTGATACCAAACTATAACATACCCAACCACCTGCAGGTTGGGGTACGCTACGTTCAATCCTACCCTTGGACTTATTTCTCTTACCGATAGCTTTTTTATATTTAAAGATGCATAAAAGGAAAGAATTTAACGACATGCATAACAGTAGTCAGCAAGCATGCATAGTCTAAATATTCAATTAAACGATAATTAAATATACAACGGAAATACATTCATTTACATGCAATTGATACCATAACAGAGAGCACTAATCTTTATGAAAGATGCCACCAACTAGCTGCAAACCAAGGACGTTCCACCCAATAGTAGACACTACTATTCTGAATCTCAACAACAACATCACCCCTGAGCCAAGGCTATGAATCCACAAGGACGGTTCCAGAGTGTTACTTGGCTTCCCAAACCTGTCAGCATGCAAGCTCTCACAGGCTTCCCAGCTCTCACGACAATCCAAGTACCAATCTCTCTTCTACCCAACTTGCACCACCCAAGAGAACGGACCTCCACCCTTCTCTACCACGCAGTCCCTCGAGCAATCCTTCTCCTTATTCGAGCTCCAGGGCAATCGGTCCAGAATCTCAATGTTGGAACTCTCAGGACTCGCAGTTGTGAGAAACGTTGGACACAGGTCAACGCATCTCAGACATGTAGGCCTCAAATCATGGCTAGATCACACTAGTGACCACTACAGCCAACTACCTCGTGGCTAATCTTCAGCAGTTCGGTTCCCTTTTCCCAATCCAAGACACAGATAAGCATGGATCAATGAATAGGTGAGTGAATGCATGAAAGTGCATGAGGGAAATGAATGGTACAAATAGGAAATCAGCGAACAATCCATCAGTCAAACCCCCCCATTAGACCAAATCCAGGTTTAAGTAAAAAATGGTGAAATCAAGAACCTCCTGGACTTCCCCAAGAAGCTCACATAATTTATCCCCTCCCTTAGGAAAAAAGGGTAATTAACATAGGAATAAACACTTAGCCCCTCAAGCCCCCTCTCTTGTGGAATCATATCTCCCTATAAATCTAGTCCTTGTCTGTCTAGCAGCCAGCGATGTGTTTATTATTAATAATGATAGAAAACATTACATGTCTTGGGCACACTGGCCTCTCAGCATTGTAACAATACATTATTTAAAATGGGGTTTCAAAACCTAGGGTGTTAAAAGATCATTTCTTCAAACACAATAAACTTGGAAGATGAAAATAATGGCATCACTATGGGACCATATATTGAAGATAGATCTGATGCTTCACCTCCTTTTTACATAGACCTGAACATTCATGAGAAAAAATTTCACAACTGCCTTATGGACTATGGAGCCTCACACAATGTTATTCATAAGGTAGTCATGTATTAATTAGGTCTTAACATTACAAAACCCTACCAATACCTCTATTATTTTGATTCTAAAAAAATCAAATGTCTAGGAGTTATCAAAGATCTGCTTGTTACATTATCCCAGTTGCCTATGAATAATGTTGTTATGGATGTGGTAGTGGTTGATATACCACCTAAATTTGGCAAGTTGTTATCTAGATCTTGGGCTAAGAAGGTAAGAGGATCCTTACAGATGTACCTAACATATACTACTATACCTATATCTGGAGGAGAACACCGAAGGTTGTACAAGGAATTCAGACTAGCCTATCTTGTAAGTGATCATGAAAATATAGGAAATCACCCCATTTATGCATTTGAAGATGAAATTGGATCATCCATATTTCATATCAGTGAGGATGATTTTGAACCATTAGAAATCATATCCAAGGATAACCAAGTAAAGGGTGCAGAACATGCAGTTTGGAAGATGTTATTTGATGGTTCTTGTTCAAAAGAAGGATCTAGTGTTGGGGTTGTATTCAATTCGCTTTCCAAGGAATTCATACCTCTATCATATAAATTAGAATTCGACACCACCAACAATACTGCAGAATATGAGGCTTTATTGTTGGGATTAAGAGCTATAAAAAATATGGGAATTGATAAAATAGTTGTTTTTGGAGATTCATAATTAATGATTCATCAAATCAAGAATATGTATTAAACAAAGCACCAAAGGTTGAAGCAGTACATAAATGAGGTATGGGACCTAACAATATCTATTTTTAGCTTTTGATATAACTTTTGTATAGAGAAGTCTAAACCAACAAGAAGATTCTTTAGCCTTGGCAGCGAGTAATTTCAAGAGTCCTATATTTTCGAACCTGAGATATGAAATTGAAGTAAGGCATAGACCTTCCATCCCAGATAACATAAAATATTGGCAGGTTTTCAATGATGACCAGGAATTGAAAAGGTTTTTAGAAATTGTTGATGAATTTTCTGCAATCTCTATTGATCAAGAAAATGAGGATGATGATGCAAAAATTCAAACTTGTGTCCCTCTTCAAGATAAAATTGCAGGACATAAGATTGTAGAATTGAAGAAAAATCACATTCCAAAGGGTTTGGTACCACTTGAAAGTCTCTTTGACAACAATGATGTCTCCAAGAAATCTTCAATTCAAAGCCAAGAAAAGGATGTTGTTGATTGTAATATTTGGAATGATACCAATCCAAAGATTATAAAACTATCTAAAGCATTGTCAGAAGAGCAAAGGAGAAGGTATGTAAATCTTATCAAGGAATTTGTTGATATTTTTGCTTGGTCATATGAAGACCTTAACATTTTTGACACAGAAATTATTCATCATAAAATCTCTATGAAAGTAGGCTCTAAACCTTTTAGACAGAAAATGAGAGAGTTCAACCCTATGTTGCTACCCATTATTGAAAAAGAAGTGAAAAAATTGTTTGATGCAAAGATCATAGTACCTCTTAGATACTCAGTGTGGGTGGCCAATATAGTACCTTTCAGAAAAAAGAATGGTGAAATAAGGTTGTGTGTGGATTTTAGAAATCTGAATAGGTTTTCATTGAAGGACAATTATCCATTACCCAAGATGGATCCTATCTTGCAGAAAGTAGTGGGTGCTCAAATAATTTCCATGTGGGATGGATACTTTGGAAATAATCAGATATCAGTTTTTGAAGAAGATAAGAAAAAGACTGCTTTCACTACTCCTTGGGGCGTATGACAAGATTCCCTTTGGTTTGATGGACACATGGGCCACTTTTCAGAGGGCCATGGAAATTGTGTTTGTGGGAGAAAAAGACAAATTCATGGTCATCTATCTAGATGACATTATTGTTTTCTCGAAATCTGATGATGAATACTTTCATCACCTCAAGCAAACATTTAAAAAGTGCATAATGTATGACATATCTTTAAACCCAAAGAAATCTCACTTTTCCATGCATGAAGGCAAGCTCCTAGGCCATATTATGTCTGCATGAGGAATCAAGATATATTCTGAGAGGGTGGAGGCCATTCAGAAGATTGGCATTCCAAGAAGTAAAAATGTTATACATCCTTCATGGGGAGAATATTGTTTTGAGTTTAATACCCAATTTTATTGAAATTATCAAGCTCATTACCAATATGCTGAAAAAAGATGCAGAAATTAAGTGGACACCAGAAGAAAAATATTCCTTTGAAAATACAAAACAAGATCTAATTGAAGCTCTTGTTCTTATTAGACTATATTACTCTAAAGACTTTCTAGTTTTTTTCATTTGCATATGAAGATACCATTATTGTTGTTATGTTGCAGAGGAATGACGAAGGGTATGATCAGCCTATTTCTTTCTTCAACAAGACTCTTAGAGATGCAGAAATGAAGTATGACATAATGGAAAAATAGGCTTATGCCTTAGTTAAGGCACTTAAATCCTTTAGGGTTTATTTTTTGCATTCTAATATAATTTCTTATGTCCCTAGAAGTGTTTTGAAAGAGATATTGTACAACCAGATACTGAAGGAAAAAGGGGAATATGGATAGTCAAACTCTTGGAATATGATTTGGTCTAAAACCTACAAATATGATCAAAGGACAGGGTCTTTCCAAGCTTCTTACTGAATCAAATTGTAAATCTCTTGGGATGCATTACAGTTTTAGTCAATCAAATTGTTCAGTTTCACAAACTGAAGGAAGGTGCTTACAGGTAATGGAAAAATATATTTCTTCATCCTAGTATAACGATATTGTTCACTTTTTTGCAAAATCTTCAACCTCCTCCTGATTTTGATAATTCTAAGGTGAGATCCTTGAAATTCAAAGCTGTGAAATATTCCATAATTAATCGGGTCCTATTTTGGAGAGACCCTAATGGAGTTTTATTAAGGTGATGATGAGGAAGAAGCAAAGCAAGTTATGATTGATTTACACAAAGGAGTTTGTGGAGGATACCACCATTGTAAATATACAACTTAAAAAACTTGAGGACGAGATATTATTGATCTAGAATTGGATCTAGGAGGCTTCCCAGGTCCAAAAAATGCTCAAAAATGAAAGTTCTCAGAATTGAATGAAACCAATTCCATTGAGACTGACTCGTCACATTGATTCTGGCCATATATTTACTTTCTCAAATGAACGTTGTATGCGAGAGTTATTGCACTCTAACCGTTTTCCCAAACAGGTAAAAATGTCAACAGGCAAAAAAAGTCAATGCTGACGTCGACATGACATCATCATGTTGACGTAGCATTGAGACATGTGGTAGCACAACAACAGTTTGACTGGGTAGAGGGAAGACCCACTCAGATGTTGACAAGTGGAAAATGAAGAGGTGCCACGTGGCACCCTATCATTGGATGGCAGTTTAAATTTTTTTGGGGCGCATGGGATTCAAACCCATGACCTGTTGCTAGAGAAAATATTTGGGAGAGGTCCAATGGCCAACACGCCTATATTTTAGTTTTGGGTTTAAAACTCACTTCATACTATATAAATTGTAATGTATAAGTATATGGGGCGGAAGGGGCTTGGGGCTAAGCCTCAGCCCACGGTTGCTTTGTTATTTGTGACCACAATGGATAGGGTGTGGGTGCCATGCTTATAACCACCAGCGTGCGCCTTTTTATCACCATTCCACCATATATCATGGAGGTTGGAACCAAGGGTTTAGGCGCACCCCAAGGGCATGGTCCTATCCCATTACCACATGTGACCAGTAAATTTAGAAAAGGGGCCAGCGCGCAGCCCTTTGGGCTAGCACTTGGCCACCTATACACCATATGACCTCAATTTGGAGCATGCACCTAGCCCTAGGGGATATTTTTTATTTTTATGCACAGGTGGGTGTTTTTGCCTATAGTTTGGCCTAGATAGGGCCTTTTTTAGAATTTTTTAGCCATTTGGAGGGGGATTTGATCCCAAAAAGAGGCCATTTCTTTGGAGGAAGTTGGGAGATGATAACCAAATTCAGATATATATAAACCAGGCCTTCTTGAGGCCATGGAGGGGGATTCAGAGCAGAATTATGATGAAGGAAATCCAAGCCAAAGCCATTTTTATGCAGGGAAGTTCTTGAGGAGCGCACCTAATTTGCGGGCCATTTCTGGGAGCTCCAGTCATCCATTTTGAGTGTCATTTCTTCTTTTGGGTTCTAGAGATATGGGAGAACAATTAAAAATCATTATTGCAACCTTTTGGCACTATTTTTATGTACTTATTGATCTTTGAACAAAAATAAGAAAGCCTAACTCACTAAGACAAAGGCCCGGAGACGTAGGCGAGATTGTCGAACTCTATTATCACACTGGTGTTATGGTTTGTTGTTGTTTATTGCCTCATTTCAGTTCTATACATGTTTATATGGATTTGATATATTCTCATATCTTATTCATTTTTCATTAAGCTTCCTAATTGGTTAATCAACACATGCTTAATAACTCAACCATAGTCGTGTAAAAGATATTTTCGGAGCAAGTGGTATCAGAGCTAGTTGACATTTGGATTTGAGTTTTGCATGTTAACCAGGGAAAGGATACATCGTGGTGAAGGTGATATTGTTGAAGAGAATCCATTAATTGGATTGAGAAAGAGACCTTCTCACACCGAGAAGATGGCATCGGAAGAGGGACTTTCTCAGGATGAGAAAGAGTTTCGAAATGCTTTGTTTTCCATGTCGAAGATGATGCAAGTTTTGTATGAAGATTACTTGGAATGTAAGAAACCAAATCTAGGTGACTATTCAAAGGGAAAAAGTGAAGAGGGAGAGGATCCTCCTCAAATTCCTCCTTCACCTCCATCATCACCTCCTTCTCCTTCTTCAAGTTCAAGTTCTAAATCCAATGCAAAGAAACATGTTCATAAACATAAGAATGAAATGCCATTATTAAAACTTGATGTTAAATTTGAGTTACCCATATATGATGGTGAAGTTAATGTAGAGAGACTTGAAAATTGGGTCATGCAAATGGAGGTTTAGTGCAGTGTGCAACAGATCAAGGATGAGGCCACACAAATTAAGTTGGCATCTTTGAGACTTGTAGGCACAACACTCATATGGTGGCAAAGTAAGTTACAAAATGGAACACAACAAGTGGGTAATGTATTTCCATCATGGAAAAGCTTCATTTCTTCACTCAGGAAACAATTTTATCCTTTGGGTTATAAATGAAAAGCATTAATTTAATGGCGAGATTTAAAACTAAGAAAAGGAAAAATACTGCAAGAATACACCGATTGCTTTTGTAAAATGGAGTTGATGTTATATATCCCTTTACATACACAAGAAACCCTTATAAAGTATATAGGAGGTTTACCTGCACACATTAGAAACAATGTATTCATGTTTGGACCCACTAACCTTGATGAGGTTTATGTTCAAGCGACATATATTGAAGCATGGAAAGCAAGTGTATCAAGGGAATCGTCTTCAAGGAAAGAGGATGAAAGGAAGTGGAATGGAAAAAAGGAAAATGCAGTGATGAGAAAAGATGAGAAGCCCTCTTGCAAGCATTGCAAGAAAGAGGAGCATGATGAGGACCGTTGTTGGCAGTTGCATCCGAAGAAGAGGCCAAAGTGGTTCAAGGAAAAGAAAGGGAGCCAAACAGTGGCAACGAAAACAAGACCCACAGACTTGGGATCGGATTCAAGTGATGAATCAAAGGTCTCATTGGTTGGTATGGCAGGTAGAATTGGTGAAGGAATTGATTATAGAAGTAACTTGTTTCATATAAGGGTTCTCATGTGACACACTAAGGTGGATACATTAATTGACAATGGATCTCAATCTAACCTAATCTCAGAAGAATTGGTTAAGAAATTGGGGTTAAAAACACAAGTACATAGTACATCATAAGCCTTACACACTTAAATGGATAAGAAACCATCATCAGATGCACATAACAAAGAAGTGCACAATCAAATTTTCAATTTCATCTAAGTATGTGGACGAGGTAACATGTGATGTAGTGCCATTAAGTGAATGTGGAGTGGTCTTAGGTATTCCATACTTATATGATCGTAAGGAAATCTTCTACAGGACAAAGAATAAATATCAATTAACCAAAGCAGGTCAAGATTATGTGGTTCATGCTCATGATGTAAAGGAAAATAAAACTCTTCAAACAATGGAACAATTAAATAAGTCATTTTAAGCAAGAAAAAAACCAATAATTGTTTCAAATGAAGTAATCTATCTTAAGCAATAACATGAAATGATTGTTGAATGGAAAATCAATCACATTTTACTTCAAGATAAGCTCATGTCGTGCAAATATTACAAGTATATTAGTTCATTTGCAGTCATATTTTTTATGCTATCATTAGTAATTTTATCTACATGGATGATAGTGGCTTCAGTAAAATGTGACAGGGTTCAAATGGATAACAATATGATGTCAGTTGCCATGATTGTGTTACAGTTGATCTTGATGAGACAGGTGCATAGGAAAAAGTTCGGGGACAGAGGACAAGTTGGGTGGCCTATCCAAAGCTTTTTGACTGGTCAGTAACCTTTTGGGGACCAAAAGGTCCTTAGTGTGGAGGTGTGATCCAGAATTGGATCCAAGAGGCTTCCCGGGTCCAAAAAATGCTCAAAAATGAAAGTTCTCGGAATTGAATTAAACCAATTCCATTGCTACCGGCTGGTCACGCTGATTACGACCATATATTTACTTTCTCAAACGGACGTTGTATGCGATATTTATCACACTCTGACCATTTTCCCAAACAGGTAAAAAAGTCAATAGGTCAACAGGTAAAAAAAAGTCAATGTTGGCATCAGCATGACATCATCATGTTGATGTAGCATTGAGACATGTGGCAGCACAACAGTAGCTTGACTGGGAAGAGGGCAACCCCACTTATATGTTGACAAGTGGAATTTTTCAGGCAAATGAAGAGGTGACACATGGCCCAAACGTGGGTTGCCACATGGCACACTATCATTGGATGGCAGTTTAAAAGTTTTTGGGGATCGTGGGATTCAAACCCATGACCTATTGCTAAAGCAAATATTTTGGAGAGGTCCAATGGCCAACGTGCCTATATTTGATTTTGGGGTTTAAAACCCACTTCATACTATATAAATTGCAATGTATAAGTGTATGGAGAGGAAGGGGGTTAGGGCTAAGCCCCAACCCACGATTTCTTTGTTACTTGTGACCATAATGGATAGGGTGTGGGCATGATGTTTATAACCACCAACGCGTGCCTTTTTAGCACCATTCCACCATATATCACGGGGGATGGAACAAAGGGTTTAGGCGCACCCCAAGGGTGTGGTACTACCCATTACCACATGTGACCATTAAATTCGGAAAAGGGGTCAGTGTGCAGCCCTTTGGGTTGGTGCTTGGCCACCTATACACCATATGACCTCAATTTAGAGTGTGTGCCCAGCCCTATGGGATATTTTTTAATTCTATGCATAGGTGGGTGTTTTTTCCTATAGTTTGGCCCAGATTGGGCATTTTTGAGGATGTTTTGGCCATTTGGAGGGGGATTTGATCCCAAAAAGAGGCCAAATCTTTGGAGGAAGTTGAAGGATGATAACCAACTTCAGATCTGTATAAACCAGGCCTTCTTGAGGCCATGGAGGGGGATTCAGAGAAGAATTATGTTGAAGGAAAGACAAGCCAAAGCCATTTTTATGCAAGGAAGTTGTTGAGGAGCGCACCTTTGCGGGCCATTTATGGGAGCTCCGATCATCCATTTTGAGTGTTGTTTCTTCTATTGGGTTCTAAATAACTGGGAGAACAAGACTAGATTAGTCTTGTAGCCTTTTGTCATTGTTGTGATGTACTTATTGAGCTTTGAAACGAAATAAGAAATCCTCACCCACTGAGACAAAGGCCCAGAGACGTAGACGAGATTGTCGAACTCTGTTATCACATTGGTGTTATGGTTTTATGTTGTTTATTTCTTCATTTCAGTTATGTACATGTTTATATGGTTGTGATATATTCTCATATCTTCTTCGTTTTTCATTAATCTTCCTAATTGGTTAATCAACACATGCTTAATAACTCAACCATAGTCGTGTAAAAGATCTTTTCAGATTAGATATTTTATGATGTGTTTTCCCTGGTCAGAGCATGTGAACAATGACAGATGTTTGCAGGAAAACAAAAGTTTATTTCTTTTCCTTTGAAACCTATAATTGAAAATGGCACTTTTCATTGGTGGGGCCTTGATTTCATTGGAGAAATTCATCCACCTTCTTCTGGGAAACACAAATGGATACTCACAGTCACTAATTATTTGAAAAAGTGGATTGAGGCTATCCCTAAAAGGAATTCAATATACAAGGTCATCATGATAATTAGAATGAAATATTTTCTCAAGGTTTGGATGCCCTAGGAAATTGATTACAAAGAATTCTCAAGCATTTAAGTCTTCTTCTATGGTTGAATTTTGTAGAAAATATAACATTAAGTTGGCCTGTTCTACCCATTATTACCCATAAGGTAATGGATTAGTGGAATCCTCAAACAAAATTATTTTCATAATCATTAAGAAGTTGTTTACAGAAAAGAAAAGATCATGGGATTCCATGCTGAATTTTTCTTTATGGGTTGACAGGATCAACACTAAAAAGTCAATTGGAACCTCTCCTTTCCAGTTGGTCTATGGGATAGATGTCATCTTTCCAACCCAAATTAGTTTACTTGTACTTAAATTATTGCAAGAAGAGTTGGAAGAACCAAATGATATTCAAAGAAGGATTTTTCAAATCATTGATGTTCAGCAAAAAAGAGAAATGCTAAATGAGAAATATGAACCTCATCAGAGCAAGGTCAAGGAAATATTTGATAAAAAGAATAAAAAATATGATTTTGAAATAGGAGACCTTATTTTGAGATGGGATGTCACGAGGGAGGAAAAATAAAAATATGGTAAGTTCGAAAATTTGTGGTTTGGTCCTTTTAAAATTAGCTAAAATTTTGAATAATAACACATTTATCTTACAAAATTTGGGTGACAGTGAGATATTTGGGGGTCCAGTAAATGGGCGTTTTCTGAAGCATCATTTTACATGAAGACCCATGATTGATTCACTTGTACATATTGTTTTATTTTTTGTTTGTTTAAGTAGCTCAAATAAAGACTCCAAGCCCAATGGAGACACTAGTCTAGAGTTAGTTCTTTTCTTTTGATATTTTAGAATGCAGGATAAATGATATGAAATAAAATAGGGATCACAACAGTTGAGAACACAAAAAGGGTGGATATTAAAAACTGATAAAGTGGGAAAGGAAGGCATTGGTCTGCATGGTTCTTAATGTTTATCATAAAAAAATAGCCCTGAAAGGATCCAGTGTTTGTCCCTAGACATACTACAACCTTTTACACCTGATTTTTAGCCTATTCTATCAAAACTTGTTCCTTTCTTCTTTTAAAAAACTTGTTCATGTCTTCTTAAGTTTCTTATGTATTTCCTTTTGCTGGTCATCTAGGGTGTGATTCTTTGCTTATGTTTATTTTCATTTTCTTCTTGTAATATTGGATTGAATATTTTCATGATTTGGGTATATCACATCAGAATGTTAGTCAAATTTTTAATTAAAAAGGTGTATTTTCCCAAAGTTTAAAAAGTGTGAAAAGTCGCTACAAGAATGTTGTCATTCTTGTAGCACCCAAAGGAATTACTATTTTGAGTGGTTTTTGATTTTGAAGATCATGTTAGTTGCCACAAATTCATGTAGAATATCATGCAACTTTAGTGGCATTTAATTAACCCTCTGGGCACATTGTAATAAAAAATCATATGTACCTATGGGTCGGATTCATCTGTCAGGACACGATCTCAAGTACTTAGGGTTATGAGTTAAATTTCACCATAACTAAATCGTGGCCTAACATTATTTGCAATGAAGGAAACCTTCTATGTTGGTTGTCTGTGAAGGAATCTCCAGAAACTCGATTGAGTTGAAACCCTAGCATTTACAGTTTGACAGAGATCGCAGACAGTGTGATGGTGCCCAAGAAAGGTGGTCAGGTTAGGCGTTTGGAACCAGTAGGAGTCGAAATGTTGGAAACTTACCCTGAGATTATCCATAAATTCATTGATGGAGGATGGTTCAAGTTCTGTTGCACTTTCCAAGGGCATCATGGGGAAATTTTGATGTTATTTGCAAAAAACAAATGATGGGTTTCAAAATCAAGTGGGAAATGTATTAATTCACATTACATAGAATTTAATAGGAGTAACATGTCACTTGCATGTTCAGGGTGAAATATGGTGGAAGAAAATTAAATTATCTGCAGACCTATGCAATCAACTTTTTAGTATCTAAACATCATGATCCAGATTGGAGCCAAGGGATCTCGAAATAGTGGTTAAAGGAAGAATGGAAGAGAATTTTGTCAATAGTGAAGAGGTACATAACCTGTGAGGGTAGGTATTCTTATGTTTACTCTTACCATATGATATTTTTAATGCATTTAAATGGAGATGCACAAATGAGCTTTCCCTTTTATTTGTTGAAGAGCCTGGCCAAAATGGAAAAGAGAGTACATAGTAATCCAAGAACTATTGATAGAATTTTATTTCATCAAGGATTGATTAAAAGGTTGTCTCTTTATGCATTGAGTGAAGTTCGAGTGTCCTGGAGACAGTTGTTGACTTTCTTAGGGTTTGATGAACAAGCTTCAAAAATACAAAAAACAACCTCTAACTAGAAACTTGGGGTTTCAACAAAGAAGGATGATACATCAAAAAGCACTGTAAAATTGCAAGAAATTTCTCCTGTAGCTAGAAAAACTAGATCCAACAAGAGAAAATTGATGCTACAACAGGAGGAAGAAGTCAAACAAAGGCATGCATCCTCTATTTCAAAACATGATTTTAAGGGTTATAACAGGTTTTGTACAAGAAGAATCGCCAGGCCAAGGACAGAAAAATTACAAGAAGTGAAAATTGAACCAAAAACATAGATCCATGATGTACATGTTAACAAATCCCCACAAGTGAGATAGAGAAAATGGAGCAAGGTTAAACAACCTGTAAACTATCCCATTAGGCCTAAAACAAGAGCTACATATAAGTTGAGACTTAATTCAAAGGCTTTGTTTAAACCCTCTTTAAAGAAAGATAATCTGATCATTTTATATGATTATATCACATAAGAAATTAATAAGAAGAACAAAAAGGGGGGAAAGCAACAACCAGTTCCAAAAATCGAATCTTCTCACTCAGATGACGAGACCCATGAAATAACCTAGAAATAAAGGTTGACAATCCATACACTAAGGGATATGCCCGAGATGACATATTTTTACATGGAAAAAGGAGAACCAAGTCTATTTGAGTTTGCAATAGAAGACATTGTTGAGGAGAAATATGTAATGGTACACAAGAAGAAAAGGAAACAAAATCAAAGTCTCGTGATACAAAATTCTAGATTACAAACTAAAGTCCAAAAATTGAAACAGAAATAAAAGGAAAGTCTACGAATTCTTAAAGAAAATCGCTAAGGCTGCAACAAAATAGTAATTTTGTAGAACTTCATTTTGCAGGATGAGGAGCGAATGCAGGGAAGTTGAATATTTTGCAGGTAGATTTTACCACATGGATAAATCCAACTGGGAATTAGAGATTAGTTCCTTTTTTAATTTCTTTACACAAATAAATGCTAAGAATCAGCTTATTAGTTTGAACAAGAGAATTTTCAAGGATTTGATCTTACTATGAGGATTTTCCTCCTAAAACCCATATTTTGGTTTTGACCTCGTGTGAGGTAGTTCGAATGTAATGTCTGTAGTCAATGGATGTGATTAATGGGCCATTATGTTTTGGGATCTAGATCCAAAAGTGGAACCTCTTCTTTTTTTATAAAAGCAAGTTCATATTAAGAGGTAAGGATTCGATTTTGGTGGTGCTAAAGGACATATTGACCTGAATTTTATACTTGGAATCTGCTACACTTTACACTCAATGGAAAAATCATTATGATGGTTAGATTGTCTCATTATTTTGTTAAATTTATTCTCTCTTACTTGAATGAATTTGAATCTTTTTCGAAGCATTTGATTTATTTTGTTCATGTTGAATACCAGTAGATATTTTGTTGTTTGCTCAATTGTTACAGGATTTATGTTTAAGTATTTATTTCTTGTTTCTGAATGATATTTGGGATCAAGAGTCTTCTATGTAAGTGAACAGATTGTAAGCTTGTTGTGTTTGTTTCTTTTGTTTAAATATCCTTATGTAGATGATCAGAGTGAATGTCATTGACTAAGTGAATTTGGTGGAAACCTGACTATGTAACCAAAATCTTATGTTGCCTAATTCATCCACTTCTTGACCCATAAAATAACCTATAAACCCAAAAAGACCTACAAACATAAACCATTGCAATAACTGAGGTGCCTTGGTTTTCCCTTAGCAGTCAAGGACAACTTTAGGGACTAACAACACACATAACACACCATTTGATATACTTGGAAACTATTTCATTCATTCGAGGCTAATAAAAATACCTATGTAATTGTGCAACTATCTTACCAACCCCAAAATGACTAGATATGAGAGATGTATGAGATTCTATGATTACATTCACTATTTCATCTCTTGGTATACATAGTTTTGCAACATGATATAACAAATTTCCATGCATATAATAATCTTATTGTTGAATGTCATGAGTTAATGCATCATATACTTCTTTAAAATCATCATCCCAAACATATTGTTCTGCATAACTTTCATGAGATAAAGGATTATACCTGAGTATTGTGGGTGCATTAGTTACTAGTCTTGACAACATATCTACAACCTTGTTATGAATACCCTTCTTATACTTGATTACCAAATGAAAATGTTGTAGAAAACCCATCCGCCTGAAGTGTCATGACTGTTGTAGCTTGGTCTGTGACTGCAAATACTGTAATGGTTGATGATAGGTATGAATTATTGTCTCCTTTCCCATTAGGTAATGCGTCCATTTATTTACACTTTGTACCAACCCATACAATTCCTTATCAAATGTTGGATAGTTAATCACAACTTGAGTGAAAGTCTCAGAATGATAACATATAGGTTTACCTCATTTCATAAAGACTACTCCCATGGAATATACGCTTGCATTAGTTTGAATCTCAAATGGTTGTTTTAGATTTGGAAAATCCAAAATTGGTGAGGTGCTTAGATTTTCCTTCAATGTATTGAAGGATTTATGGTGCTTGCCTCCCCATTGAAAGACTTATTTAACACATTTTAATGCATGTAGAGGTGCTTCTATGTATGAGAAATTAGCAATGAATTTTCTCCAGTATTGTACAACTCGTAAGAATCTCTTGTCTTCGGTGGCAATAGTTGGCTCGAGCCATTTTACAATGACTTCTACCTTTGTGGGATCTATCTTTAGCTAACCATTCCATACAATTTATCCCAAATATACCAAAGAAGTTTTGCCAAATTCACATTTAGATAACTTGATATACAACTTCTCCTTCTTCAAGAGTTCAAACACTGTCTTGACATGATTTATATTGTCTTCCCATATTCAAATAAAGATCAATATGTCGTCTAAATCATAAATGATTTTAGGGGATAAATTTCACAAATGGGATAATTTTCCATGGTTTTCCCAAAATCTGATTCGCCAATTTCATTTTTTTCTAAAAACAATTCGTCCAAATTCCATAGAATAAAATTATTTTACCTTAAAAATCGCCAAAATTTTATAGAAACTATATAAAATCCTTAGAAATTTGAATATTTTTACCAAACTATCGCCAACCATTTTACATTTTGCATATTAAGGAATAGTAATATTAGCATGTTTCTACATTTTAATACAATTTTTCATCCTTTAAATTATCCCTAGTCTAAATAGACAATAACAAAATCATCTATGTAGGGTTTGAACACATCATTCATTACTCTCATAAATGTTGTTGGTGTGTTACATAACCCAAATGGCATAACCAACCATTCGAAAAAGCCTTGATTGGTCTTGAAAGAAGTCTTCCATATGTCACCTTCTACAATTCTGATCTAATGGTAACCACTTCTCAAGTCCAACTTAGTGAAATACACAACATTTTTTAATTGATCTAATAAATCATCGATTTTGGGAAGAGGATAATGGGTTTTTACTATAACCTTGTTCAAAGATTGAAAATCAATACACATCCTCCATGTGCCATGTTTATTCATAATTAACACAATAGGAGATCCACACACATAGGAGCTTGGTCTGATGATTCCTTTATCAAGCAACTTCTAAACTTGTTTTTTTATTTATGCATTCTTGATCACTGATGACCTGTACATTCTAATATTCGGAAGAGGAGCATCTTGTTGCAAATATATTTCATGTTCTACCTGCCTTTTAGGAGGAAACCCTGAAGGTTCCTAAAATAAATCATCATAGTTAGATATGATGTTGATAAACTCTTGTTTATGACTTGGATCACAACATGATAAAGAATATGTCATATCTTCTTCTTTATTTTTCACTATCATGAGAAAAAAATATTTGCTTGCACTCATGAGTCTCTTCATTTTCCTTGTGCTCACTAAAGAAACATTATTTTTGATACAATGAGCTCTAAAAATATATTCAATCCCCTCCTTAAAAATACGATATTTGTTTTCTTCTGAGTAGAATACAACCTTCATGTCAAATAAATATGGACTAGCCAAGACAATGTTGCAATTGTCAAGAGGCACAACATCTAACTCTACCTCATTAAAGAACTTAGTTGTTATTGGAAATATAATATTACATTGCTTTGTTACCTACAACTTAGCATCTTCACACACCCAACCTAATGGATATGTCTTTTTGTGAGGTGTCGTCTTCAAACTCAACTTCTTAACAATTGCTTTAGGGATTAGATTAACTTGATATCCATTGTCAAATAAAGTATCTACCTTGGTATGCTTGACTATCACTCTGACATGAAAAATATCACTTCTCTTATTTTGATCAATATCACTTTCCCTTTTACTGGATTGAGCTGAAGAATTTTAATCGATAGTTGATATACCTTTGCTTCTTATGGCCATGATCTTATATTCATTTTCAAAATTTGACCCTAGATCCTAATGAGCTGATGCAACAATATTTTGCTTCCCTTTTTCCTTGAATTTCCTTGGTAATAATTCTAGATGCAACTTCTGACATTGTTATTCCTCATGTCCCTTTTTCTTATAGTGGGAACATGTAGGCCTTCCCTCAGCTTGCTTCACTGTGGCTGATTTCTTACTCTTCCATTTAACTTTTGGTTTCTTCTCGAATTTGAATGGCTTCTTATCTTCGTTCGCATGCTTACCCTTACTAGCCTCTAGATGTTGTTACACATCAAAATTACTCACTTCAATGATGACCTATTGTCGTCATTACAAGTGTCACAAGTGTTGCATTCTGGCCGCAAGTGTCGCAAGTGTCGCAGACATCATACAGTCATCTTGCCTATGTTGTGTCTCGAACGACATCACAAGGAACACTTGAAGACACCCTCGGAGACTGGTTAAAGAAGGACATGTCATTTGATGAAGAGTACAAATCCTTTTGCCTTGAGAAAACCACTTAAAAATGAATTTTGAAGGGCAGTGCTCCCCCACCCAGTGACAGGGAGTGCTAATGCTCCCTGACCTTCTTTGGGGGAGCATTGTAGAACTTTGTGCACCCTTCTGGGGGAGCATTGGGATTTTTTGGGCAACACTCCCCTACCCACTACCAGGGAGAACTAACGATCATTTCCCTTCTTTGGGAGAGCGTTGTAGCGCTCTGTGCACAATTATGGGGGAGTGTTATGTCGTTGAGAAAATCAAGGGAAGATCCCCCTTATCTCTGAAATCAGTTGGATTCGAATCTAAGGTAAAGGCTAGATCTTAGGAAGGATCCACAACTGATGGAGAAATATCCTCAACCTATCCCTAGAATCTCTAAGGTGGTTAGGCCTCTCCAAGCCTATATAAGGAGGCCTCCTCATGGTGAAGGGGGAATGGATAAATTGAGAGATACCTAACTTATGATCTCATAAGGAAGGAGAGACATGGAAGGCATAAAAATTATGATCTCATAAGGGAGAATTATCAGTGAAAGCATAGTCATTTTGATTATGGATTATTTGAGCAAGGGGTTGGACAAGGAGAGTTGGAAGAGGTTGTTGCAACTTCATCAAGGTTTTGTAAGTATCTCTTTTGGGTTCTCATTAATACATGTGCTTGGCCGATTTCCTTATAGATTGTGTATATCTACATGAACTTGTATTTGATGGATAGATCTAGTTTCAAACTAATATTGGTAGAATAGGAAGTATGTTTTGTCTTTGATTGGATTGCAGGACCTGTTGAAGAGCTTGTGGATCAGAGCTCAACTTGGAATTGGGCGAGGAAAAAC
The DNA here is from genome assembly GCA_010110895.2 of Picea sitchensis. Lineage (NCBI taxonomy): Eukaryota > Viridiplantae > Streptophyta > Pinopsida > Pinales > Pinaceae > Picea > Picea sitchensis. Next base: position 35,414 of record SNQJ01S0058840.1, on the reverse strand, counting down.
ATCATAAAAAGGTACATATTCTTCCTCTTCTCTATAGATTAGTTTAGCCAGGTTTAAAGGGATGTCATTGACCAAAGTTATCACCTTTATGTCTTGGTTATAGGGGTATAAATCCAAGAGGAAGTTCACCTGTCTGCAGGGGGATTTTCCTGTAATAGAAATTGGCGACTCCACTAGGGAGCGAAGCTTTCAGTTTTGGTTTCCTTCCTTAGTATTGTTTTTTCCTTTTCTCACCTTTAGATCATATTCATTTTGTGTTTATGATTCTTAGATGTGTTTTTGGCTCTTGGATTCATCCCATACACACTCAATTTATGGATTTTCCTGAGTTTTTTGAGTTCTGGGCAATTTTTTGTTCTTTTTAGAGGCTAGCACTCCCCTACCTCTACCACCATAGCGTTGGCACTCCCTTGTAGTCTCCCACATAGCGTTGCAATTATCTGTTACCCTTGACACCAGATTGTTGGTCTTTTTCTGCTAAAACCCTTTTTGGGAGTTGATCTCTGAGACTAATTTTTGCTCTTTCATCTGCTCAGGGTTATTACCATATCAGTGTGTCTTTGTCTTGGCCTCCAACATTTGATTTCTAAGAATTTATGATGTTTTGTTTGGATTTTTAACATCTTCATTCCTTACTTTGAGTCATTCTTCTTCTTTGAGATTTGGAGTCGATCTACTGCATTTTTCATTTATCTGATTGGATGAAATCTGTTGTAAGGAAATTCAAAGATCTATCCACCGTTCCTTTTGATATTTGAGGTAATTTTTCCCACACAATTCCTCTTGTACTTAATTAAATTTTCCCACCTTTCAGATCACTTTTACTATTTGATCATCATCCATTAGCCTTCTCCTACCTTCACTAGCAATTTCACTCATTTTTATGCATTCTGGGTGAGTTTTTCTTCATTTGTTTTACTGTTTTTTGAATTTCTGGGTGGACCAACGCCCCCCTGTAGGCCATATAAGAGCACTAGAACTCCCCTATAGTGATTTAGGGATTGTTTCAGCACTCTGTACCCTTGAGACAGGGAGCATTGGTCTCCTTTTTGAAGGATTTTTGCCCTTTTGTGCTTAGATTTTCTCAACCTGTTTTGTGGAAGTATTTGCCGAGACTTTGTGATTGGTTTGTGAAGTTATTTAGGTTTATATTTGGTTCTTATAAACCCTTATTATCTTTATTGTAGCTTGAAACGTTTTCAGAAATGTGAAATTTCCCTTTCTAGCTGCTTGTTCTGTTAGGACAATTTGAGTGATTTCTCTTTCTCCCTGTCTTTTCTTGGATTCTTCTCTGCATCTTCTTATACTCAGTGAATGTTTATAAGTTGTTGAATCCTTGATTGAGTACTTGTTAGGACAATTTTCTACTTGTTTTCTTTCATACCTCACTGCCTTGAGTGCATGCTTTGTTTGTAGCCTTTTTGCTTCGTGTCTTTTGCATCTGCATGGGACTCTCTCTCTTGATTGAAAGTAGTAGAGCATAAAAGGATTTGTATTTACTTTATTTATACATTAGAATAAAACAATGACCATAGTTTCATTCTTGCTTTTAGGTAGTGAAATTATCTTGCATTTGAAGTAGTGAAATTGCATGGTTTTTGGCATTTTTTAGTCTTAAAATCTTAAATTTGTTTCCCCTCATGGTCGGCGGGGGGGGGAAAGAATCATGTATTGGTGTATAGTCTCTTTGACTCATTTCTTGAAGATCTTGACATTGATGAGTTTAATAAAAACTTTAGGACATTATGCATTTGGGAATGTTAAAAGTTTTCTCCTTCTCGTAATATAGCTTTCATCGAAGTGAAATATTTGCATTCTCATTTATTTGCATCATTTAGAGTCGGTCAAAAAATCATTTAGTCCACTCCATTTTCCTCTTGAGTAAACAACATCCTTAAAATCAAGTGCTAAACTAAAATTTATCACACATTTTTACATTTTCTGCTAGCAAACCTACATTAGCTTAAAGTGTAGGGCTTTGGAATAGGTTGAAAGAATAAGTTTCCAAAGCTGTCAAACAAACTTAGCATCTTGCGATAGGGAGAGAAAATCCAAATTTTGTATAAGCTTACTAGGATCCCCCTCTCAGACATGGGTTACGCATGAGGTCGCGTTCAGGAGAGTTACAAATATTATCCCTTCGTGGTTTAATCGTTCATAGTAGTCAAATCATATATTGGGGGTTCTTCTTGAGGTTCAACTGTCTTCATTTGGTCTTGGTGCTTCATGAACTCCAAATCCGTTCGGGGTCCTCTGGAGTTGTACCTGTCCACTTGTCCTCAGTTCTCTTGAAGGATTTAGGACTTGTTATCATGCCCATACGTTCGGACTAGACTATTGATTGTACCCGCCCAGGGGCTAACTGCGAGTTGGTGACCATAGTAGCCGTAATATTTAAGGTCTTACACAAGGTGACAGTGAAGGGAAGTCTCTTTGTACCTAAAACAAACATTGGTCAAACTCACTCGAGATCCTTGGAGGGTATATCCACATTTACTGGGTGGAATATTGCACCAAGGCATAAGTCCATTAAGTAGGTTGCCAATGTAACTGATCCACCCACTCTATCCCCTCCCCTTCCTATATTGATCTTGCAACATTGGATTTCATCACCAACTAGTGGTTTCATTGTGGGAAGTTTTGTTTGATTGTTTTCTTCTTAGATTCATAGCGTGTGTTGTTTGTTTTACTTAGTGGACCTTAGGTCGAGTCAGTGTTAATGGAATCAACTCCTGGGAGTACCAATGGAGGAACTCCTTGTCTCGGGGAACCTTTCACCTTTCCTTCTTCTGGAAACATTGGTCCTCTATACATTTCCACATTGAGTCTTTCGGGACTCACCATTGGATTACCGGTTTGGTTGTTTCCCACTCCAGTGATCTTGAATCTTCCTAGTTCTTCAGCTACACCTAATGCTTCAGATGTAAGTACACCACCCACACATCAACCTCATGTCGACTTTTCACCTTCTTCACCCATTAAGTCTCCTTCCCTTTCTCCTTATTCACCTAGTGAAATCTCTAAAGCAAGTAGCCAGGTTGATAAGAAGAAGAAGAAACGAAAAGATAAGAAGAAGAAGAACCCGAAAAGGACCAAGCCTCCAACCATATCAGATGTTGGATCCAAGCAACCAGCTACTATTAATCGTACTGGGAGTGTTGATGAGGTCGACAAGATTAAAACAAAGAATCTGAAACCCAAATTCCCTTGCAGTCTTTGTAAGGGTGACCACTTTCTGAGGGATTGCCCTAGTATTCCCAAGGTATTAGAAATGTGGTCCTCCACATCATCAATCTCTGCTAGACATGTTGGTGACACCCCATCAACTAGGGACGTTAAGTTTTGTAAGAAGAAGACAACTGTCAAATTTCCTTGTATGTTATGCAAAAGTGATCATTATTCTCACCTTTGTCCTCGTATGGACGAGGCTTCTTCTCTTTTGGAAAATCTTCAACTCCCAACTGGTTATCGTAATATTTCCCCCAACCCATCATTAGTTGATGGAATTTTCAATCTGGTTCCATCCCCGGTCAGTCTGATTGATCAGGTGGTCAATCTAGTTTCATCCTCGGTTGAACCACTAACCAAAGTAGTTGATCCAGTTCTTTCATTGATCAGCCCCACTTTTCATCTGAAAAGTGAAACCCAAGTGATTGATCCAGTCCCTTCATCGGTCAGTCCCACTCCTCCTCTAAAGAGTGCCAAAGTGGTCAATCTAATTCCATCTCCGGTCGATCCCTCTCTCTCGTTAGAGAGTGCAACCCAAGCGGTCGATCTGTTTCCACCTGTCGACCCTATTCTCCCCTTGGAGAATAAAACCTAAGTGGTTGATATGATCCCATCATCGGTTGATCCTACTATCCCTCTAGATATTAAACCCAATATTGCCCACGTTTTTATCATTGATACAGAATCTACCATGTTGGGGTGCATTCCTCCTTCTACCGTGAAACCCCCTACAAGTAATAAGGCCATCCTTTTTTATTGGGGTGTGATAACAGGACCTTGCCTTCCCTCTCACATTCCTCTCAATATTATAGTACAGGTTTGTGGCTGGGACGTTCCTTATGCATTGATAGATGAAGGTTTGTCCGTTAGTATTTTTTCCTCTATTACTTGGAAAGATTTTGATTATCCTCATCTTGTGGCGGTTACCCAGACTCTGTTCACTTTTAACAAAACAACCAGTCACCCTTTAGGGATCCTTCCTCAGTTTCCCGTAACTTTGGGAGGGAAAAATGTCTTTATTGATGTTATCATAGTCCAGGACCCCTTGGATTTCAATTTACTCCTTGGGAGAGATTATGTCTATGCCATGTGTTAGACCTCCAAGAAACTCCTTAGGTTTGTAGGCTACGAATGCTTGGTAACTTAAGAAATTTAATAATCAAAGTATGTGTGGAACAATGGGATAACTGAGAAGGCTAAGAAAAGGACAACTTGTTATGCATCTAAATAAACCAGTGCTTTGAGAGACCATATATCAGTTACAGTAGATAATCAATATGTGAAGAATAACATTCAAGATAACCAAGTACAACGATGTAGGGTCATACAAGAAGGTAAAGAAAGATCTAATTCATATCCATGAGCTATATCAGAAGATAACAAATCTGAATAACTAAACTGAACAGAATTAAATACAGAGTAGTGGAATATGTGAGCAAGACTGATATGTAGTAACCAAAGAAGATTGTGATTCTTATAAAAAATAGAGTCAAAGTACATAGACAAAAGTGTATCCAGGATTGAACCTTGATCTATTAAAAAGATAGGCATTTATACCCTTTACAATCAGTTTTTTAGATCCTGAAAACTTGGATCTGTATATCTAAAAACAGAAACTAAAACTAACCAAATACAAATTGATAATCAAAAGACTAGTTCCTAGGACTCGAACTGTCTTTTTGTTGATCTTTGACATCTGTTCTTCATTACTTTTAGGATTCTGTGGTGTCGTGGAGGGTAAAGACACCTGTCTTCYGTAGCTGGAATCTTTCAATAACCAYAACCAAAAATTTAGTTGACCAATTTAAYATTTGGTCCCAAAATCTCCACGAAYCTTTGATGYTGWGTTTTTCTTGATTTGRTGGTTAATCATTTGATGCTYCCACACCTTTTCAAATACTCYARAATCGCTTTRCTCCARCTTAATTTTCCAAAAMTTTMWTTCTGTAGTTTCACYAGCKAWTTCACCTTAYGAYCTGCTAGTTAGCTGGTGAAAGTTCTGCTTTTCACCAGCTAACYRGTTATAATTTYKCCCTTTGCGYTGGTGAAAGCTCTRTMTTTGGCCAAAAAGAAACCTTTCATATTCAAAAYRGTTGTTTCAMCAAAAACTCAGTGTTCTTTTGATTTATCTCCCTRCAAATTTACAMCAACCTATCATTCTTGAGCCACTGCYAGATCTGCAAACAAAATATCTACTAGMAYTTKTCAAACADAATGAACTCRAGGACAACAAAAGGATGTTTYCTTCAAYGCAGGAAGAAAAGAAGCATATGCTCTGGTGTAAATAGGTCACTTAGATTGCATGCATGTGATAGCATTTTACATAGATTTCTCATCTCTGAAAGGATTTTGTCATGAACTTCAAAGCTAACAATAATGCATCTGGATTTCCATTCTCAGGATCCTTCTGCAGTTAATGAAAGCACACTTCCATCTTCCAAATCCCACATACGAACATTACAATCCATACTTCCTGATACCAATACTTGTCTACTCTTTGCTTCTTTGGAGTAACCACCATATTATGTGCTGCCAGACAGAGTATAGAACCTATGTGGCCTGTAAAAGACTGTAAAGCCACATTTACACCAATTTTTTGTTGTAATCTATCTTCTTTAACATAAGGATTTGGACCATTCCATATTTTAAAGTTTTATCTTACCACTACAAAATCCATA
>SNQJ01S0058840.1:12439-27044 GCA_010110895.2 Picea sitchensis | reverse complement strand
TTATTGGATAATAATGCTTCATTGATATAACACTTGGATTATATGGTTAAATTGCTCTATTACTGATTCACCCCCCCTCTCAGTAATCCAACAATTTGATCATCTCTTTGTGAAAAAGTAGGACTAGATGAAATTTTAGTGTCTCCTTCCTCATCACCATATTTATCAAATATGGGAACATCAAGAACAATTTATAATGATAGAGATGAAGATTCAAGTATAGAATCACTAGCAATAGGATCTTGAAATAGATTTGAAAAAATATCACCTTTTACCCCATCATATTCATCCTTCTCGTCTAACATTGACATGTAAGGTACATAACGAGAAATATAACCTTCATGTTGTCCTTCTTGGAGATTAGATGCTTTCTGAGAGTCTTGTTCTTCATAGTTACTACCACTTCTCTTGATCTGCAAATCTGAAAATTGTGGGCTAGCTTTACTTATTTCAATGGATATCTGACCAACATAAAGCTGATCATTTTTATGTGTGTCTAGAGAACATTCAACTCCTTTATAATCCATTTTTAGTTCATGTTGATGGGAAAACACAACATCTTGAAGGTCATTTATGGGCTGTGGCATATTATGAGGGGGAGCTCTTTCAATATTTACATCTTCAAGCTTACAATGTAATTCATATTCATCACAACAATTATCAAATGCAAACTCATCTGAAAAATACCTTTTGCAGTGCTCAGTGAATGCGCTATGAAAATCCTTCAATGATGAAATACTGGAAGGAGGTCAAGAAAAATACCACTGACGTGCATCACCATACAATGAAAACATGAACATCTTTATACGAACATCTTCATGTTGTAGATTTAATAGATCCATGCACTCATGAAACTTGAGGAGGTGTTCTACAGGATTGTCTTCTTTGCTCTCTTTGAAGATAGGCAGAAAATATCCCCATTCTGACATATTAGGTACTGGATGTGGGAAACCAGGAACTGAAGAAAAATTGAGAGGTGCAAACCTCCGAGCCAAAAGAGCAGAAAACGCTTTTGACATCTGAATGTTGGGGAGTCACCACTGAATCCATCCTTCATGGACTCACCAGATAGATGATTACAACCAATGTAGTATACAACCTTTGTCTATCATCAAAGATCAAATCTATGTCTTCTCTAAGGGAAGTTGAGCTTCGATCTCCTCTCCCCGGCAACGATGCCAATTTGTTAGACCTCCAAGAAACTCCTTAGGGTTGTAGGTTAAGAATGCTTGGTAACTTAAGAAATTTAATAATCAAAGTATGTGTGGAACAATGGGATAATTGAGAAGGCTAAGAAAAGGACAACTTGTTATGCATCTAAATAAACCAGTTCTTTGAGAGACTAGATATCAGTTACAATAGATATTCAAGATGTGAAGAATAACATTCAAGATAACCAAGTACAACGATGCAGGGTCATACAAGAAGGTAAAGAAAGATCTAATTCATATCCATGAGCTATATCAGAAGATAACATATCTGAATAACTAAATTGAACAGAATTAAATACAGAGTAGTGGAATATGTGAGAAAGACTGATATGTAGTAACCAAAGGAGACTGTGATTCTTATAACAAAACAAAGTCAAAGTACATAGCCAAAAGTGTATCCAGGATTGAACCCTAATCTATTAAAAATATAGGCATTTATAGCCTTTACAATAAGTTTTTTAGATCCTGAAAACTTGGATCTGTATATCTAAAAATAGAAACTAAAACTAACCAAATACAAATTGATAATCAAAAGACTAGTTCATAGGACTCGAACTGTCTTTTTGTTGATATTTGACATCTTTTATTCATTACTTTTAGTATTTTGTGATGTTGTGGAGGGTAAAGACACTTGTCTTCTGTAGCTGGAATCTTTCAATAACCATAACCAAAAATTTAGTTGACCAATTTAACATTTGGTCCCAAAATCTCCACGAATCTTTGATGTTGAGTTTTTATTGATTTGGTGGTTAATCATTTGATGCTCCCACACCTTTTCAAATACTCTAGAATCGCTTTGCTCCAGCTTAATTTTCCAAAAATTGCTTTCTGTAGTTTCACCAGCTAATTCACCTTACGATATGCTAGTTAGCTGGTGAAAGTTCTGCTTTTCACCAGCTAACTGGTTATAATTTTTTCCTTTGCGCTGGTGAAAGCTCCCCTGGGCTAGAATTTTGGTCCACATGACCTCCCCTTATGTGACCACAGTCCTATCTCCTTTTCGGGATTTCAGGGTTTCGGATGTCGAAATGTATTTGACCCCTTGTCCTCAGGATCCCCAATCCTCCGAATTCTGATATCCCGATATGATTTCCTTTTCGGGACCTTCCCCCGAAAGTCGATATTGTTGCCACACGTCCTCAAAGATGGACGGTCCTCGTCACTTCGCAATTTCGGGAAAACAATTGCCTTTGGGTTCTTTCCCACGGGACTCCCGAAGTTCCGATTCCTGACCTCCCGTTATGACGAGATGACGTCAGTTGCGCCCCATAATGGAGCTTTCCTCCTTATCGAGATTTCAGACTTCGCAGTTTCGAAATGTAAGTGTTTCCTGTCTTCAGGATTCACGAAACGTCGAACCCCGACTTCAAGGATTTTCGCCACGCGTCCCAAATGGATGGACGGTTCGGATCAAGTCTCGAACTTCACCAAATGCAAAGTCACAAACACTCCCTTATGTGAGTCCCGATGTCCTAATCTCCGAATTGGATGATCACGTGACACACGTCCTTCCTTAGATCAATGGTTGTGATCCTTTCGTTGTTTCGAGACTAAAAAAGTCTCGAACTCTTGGTCTCTAGACTTTCGAGATGTCGATGGCTCTTGATCCTTGCCACGTGTCCCAACCAATGGACGGTTTTGATCTATTTCGAGGTTTTCGTCGTGGATTTACCCGATCTCTTGTCCACAAGACTTCCGATATCCTGAACTCTGACACCTCGATATCCCGACACCTTTCGGGATCTTCGCTCAGCTTGAGAGGGTTTTAAACCCCGACAACTCTTGCCAGATCCTACGGCTGACGGGTAACTTGGTGAGGATCTCACGGCTCACAATCTCCTGAGCTTGAAACTCTGGAAATAGCCGTAACCTCCTTGCTTCTCTATCAGATCGAATGGCTGGCGGGATTTCGCTAATCCTCTACAAAGGATTCTAACCGTTCATATCTTCCCTTCGATGACTTAGCAGGTTCGAATCCCTTGGGGGTCTTCCATGACTTCTAGCCTCTAAAGAACCTCCTGCATGCACTCCTTGTGGAAAACCTCAATCACTTCAATGTTGAACACCTTCAACTCCGCGCACTCCTTGCAACGACAAATCCTTCAATAGCCTCTCAGGTTTCAAAACCTGGATTCAAACTTACTCTGTGCACACATTGCACGACTCCTATGCCCAACTACACCTTTGAAAGAGTGAGAACAAAATATAACCTATCTGAGATTTCAGAGACAAGCCTTTGAACCCTTTGTCAACGCACGCCTTGCAGACTATCCAACTGCACTCCTTGTAGGAACCCTCACTCAAACAGAGAAACAATTGAAACTCATTTCCAATTACCCTTTCCTCTCAGATTTCAGAATTTTAACAAGAAATCACTCATACATAGCATAAAATCAATTACATGACAGGAAGAGTAAAAGTTTGAAATGGGAATTGATGTGACCCAAACTGCAAATGTCTAGTTTGATAAACCGCCTGTTGATTGACTGCAGCTTGCTGATTTGCCACTTGGCCTTGGGCATGAGGCTGGGATAATGTTGGCACCTTGGTTTGACCTTGGGAAGCCTAATTTTGAAGAATAACTAATAATGGATGACCATTTTCCATTGGAAACAAGCCTTGCGCATTCCTGCTCATTTGAGAAGAGTTGTAGCTTGATGAGCACCAACGCTCTGTTGCTCCAGGAGAAAAATACTCATGAACAAGATTCCTCCAAAATCCTATGCCATTATCCTGTGGTCGATTTCTTTGATCTTGAATATAAAGCATAAGAATTTCAAGACACCGTGAGGCGAAGGCTCCTGGCATTTGATTTCTCACTCCCACATCAACACTGTTTCCAACATAGTTTACAGGGGCATTGGGTGATCTGTGCAATAAGTGCTACCCCCAATATTTAGTCCCTGGAATAATGGGTTTTGTGCTCTCAACTTGTCAAAACATTGTAAAAACAGATCTATCCTTGACTTGAATGAAATCCGCCTTCTATCATCTAGAAAACATAATGAAAACAGTGTTGTCAATTTGTTGAATATTCAGGGGCAATCATCACATGTGACAACATACAGTACACGATTTTGAATGTTGGATAGATCATTCAATGGGAGAGTAGAACGCGACACTTGCGCTTAATGTTGGTCTTGAGAGTTGGGTGTTGTATGGTTTATGTGTTGAATGCGCTTAACATTTGGACTCAAGCTTTGGCTTGAATCATTGCTTGGTGTGCTAGGGTTGATGTATGGCTTTGACTTATTGCCTGTGTATTGAGTCAGTTATGCGTGGCTAGCATGTAAGATGGTTTCAGTGATTTGGCATATGTAGACTTGGAGTTGGCTTTATAACTTGTCTCGACTTATTGTTTGGTTTGTGCATGTAGCTTGACCTATGGCTTGTGATTTGAGTTTGAATAAATTTAGGACACTTTAAAGCACACACCATATTTTGGTTAAAATAACAAAATAACAATATATATTTTTTATTTGCAAATCTAAGAGGCATAAAACTAGGGTTTTAGGCTCTAACAACAGGGATTTGGGAATGCAGATTAGAAGGCAGAGTCATAGGAGTCTTTGGGAAAAATAAATCAATGGGAACTTCTCAAAAATGTCTGGAAACAGTTGGATATCACGACACTGGTCAAAATGGAAAATCTAGCTTAAATTGGATGAAAGCGCTAAAATTTACCAGTACATTTTGAGCGCTAACATCTGGCTCCAACTGGGATGGAGACCTCCCTGTGAGGTTTTCAAGAACCAAGTAGTTCCAGTCACCTTTACCATTGGGCATGGAGTTATCTGGCTGCCTTTGGCATTGGGCATGGAGTTATCTAGCTACCTTTGGCATTGGGCATGGAGTCATCTGGCTGCCTTTGCAACTATTCCTCTACAAACCTGTAACTTGCATTCAACCTCTTGCTTATTCATGAAATCAACAACTGAAAAATATCTCATTGCTCGTATGGAGATCTTATTCCTTTGCCTACTCCTACACCAACCAGTAGAGGCAGATTTATCAAGTAAGATCGAATTTCCAATGCAGCCATATCATAAACTAATTTACTGTTAAAATCCTTGATCTTGAACCGAACAATAATGGAAAGGATAGCCAACAACAAAGACGTTTGAATAGACGATCAAGCCAATTTCCAAGTGATAAAAATAATTTAACACATATATTTTTCAAAGATTCCAAATAGTTGGCAAAAGGGTCATCAAATTCACAAAGCAATACCTCTTTGGACTGTTGATCCAGATGTAATTTGAAATGATGTTGAAGGTTGTCTTTACTAATCTCACTGTTGAATGCAGGCTGCTCGAGATCTGTTGGAGAAACATATAAAGTGGACTGTTGATCTGAACTTTTCAGCGCATCATCTTGCTTGTTATATTTGTTGCAATCTTCCTGATGTTCTAGCTGAAGATTAGACGGTCCTTGAAAATCTGGAAACTCTAAGCTGCCCTCATCATCCTCTTCTTCATGTGTGCTACAATTCCTCTGTGTCTGCAAATCAAAAAACCGAAAATTGTCCTTACTATCTGTTGCAGATATGAAACTGTCTTCTACTGATATGTCAATCTGCTCAACATATTCAGATTTTTGAAAGGAGGCAATCTGATCTTTATGACAACATATTTGACCATCTCTTTGTGAAAAAGTAGGACTAGATGAAATTTTAGTAGTCAAAAATCATTCCCAAGACTTAAAGTCTCCTTCCTCATCACCATATTTATCAAATATGGGAACATCAAGAACAATTTCTAATGATAGAGATGAAGATTCAAGTATAGAATCACCAGCAATATGATCTTGAAATAGATTTGAAAAAAGATCACATTTTACCCCATCATATTCATCCTTCTCATCTGACATTGACATGTAAGGTACATAAAGAGAAATATAACCCTCATGTTGTCCTTCTTGGAGATTATATCTTTTCTGAGAGTCTTGTTCTTCATAGTTACTACCACTTCTCTTGATCTGCAAATCTGAAAATTCTGGGCTAGCTTTACTTATTTCAATGGATATCTGACCAACAGAAAGCTGATCATTTCTATGTGTATCTAGAGAACATTCAACTCCTTTATAATCCATTTGTAGTTCATGTTGATGGGAAAACACAACATCTTGAAGGTCATTTACGGGTTGTGGCATATTATGAGGGGGAGCTCTTTCAATATTTACATCTTCAATCTTACAATGTAATTCATATTCATCACAACAATGATCAAATGCAAACTCATCTGAAAAATTCCTTTTGCAGTGCTCAGTGAATGCGCTATGAAAATCCTTCAATGATAAAATACTGGAAGGAGGTAAATAAAAATATCACTGATGTGCATCACCATACAATGAAAACATGAACATCTTCATATGAACATATTCATGTTATATATTTAATAGATCCATGCATTCATGAAACTTGAGCAGGTGTTCTGCAGGATTGTCTTCTTTGCTCTCTTTGAAGATAGGCAGAAAATCTCCCCATTCTGACATATTAGGTATTGGATGTGGGAAACCAGGAACTGAAGAAAAATTGAGAGGTGCAAACCTCCGAGCCAAAAGAGCAGAAAACGATTTTGACATCTGAATGTTGTGGAGTCACCATTGAATCCATCCTTCATGGAGTCGCCAGATAGATGATTACAACCAATGTAGTATCCAACCTTTGTCTATCATCAAAGATCAGATCTATGTCGTCTCTCAAGGAAGTTGAGCTTCGCTCTCCTCTCCCCAACAATGGTGCCAATTTGTTAGACCTCCAAGAAACTCCTTAGGGTTGTAGGCTAATAATGCTTGGTAACTTAAGAAATTTAATAATCAAAGTATGTGTGGAACAATGGGATAACTGAGAAGGCTAAGAAAAGGACAACTTGTTATACATCTAAATAAACTAGTGCTTTGAGACACCAGATATCAGTTACAGTAGATAATCAATATGTGAATAATAACATTCAAGATAACCAAGTACAACAATGCAGGGTCATACAAGAAGGTAAAGAAATATCTAATTCATATCCATGAGCTATATTAGAAGATAACAGATCTGAATAACTAAACTGAACAGAATTAAATACAGAGTAGTGGAATATGTGAGCAAGACTGATATGTAGTAACCAAAGGAGACTGTGATTCTTATAAAAAAACAGAGTCAAAGTACATAGCCAAAAGTGTATCTAGGATTGAACCCTGATCTATTAAAAAGATAGGCATTTATAGCCTTTACAATCAGTTTTTTAGATCCTGAAAACTTGGATCTGTATATCTACAAATAGAAACTAAAACTAACCAAATACAAATTGATAATCAAAAGAGTAGTTCCTAAGACTCGAACTGTCTTTTTGTTAATATTTGACATCTGTTCTTCATTACTTTTAGGATTATGTGGTGTCGTGGAGGGTAAAGACACCTGTCTTCTATAGCTGGAATCTTTCAATAACCATAACCAAAAATTTAGTTGACCAATTTAACATTTGGTCCCAAAATCTCCACGAATCTTTGATTTTGAGTTTTTCTTGATTTGGTGGTTAATCATTTGATGCTCCCACACCTTTTAAAATACTCTAGAATCGATTTTCTCCAGCTTATTTTTCCAAAAATTGTTTTATGTAGTTTCACCAGCTAATTCACCTTACGATCTGCTAGTTAGCTGGTGAAAGTTTTGTTTTTCACCAGCTAACTGGTTATAATTTTTCCCTTTGCGCTGGGGAAAGATATGTCTTTGGCCAAAAAGAAACCTTTCATATTCAAAATGGTTGTTTCACCAAAAACTCAGTGTTCTTTTGATTTATCTCCCTGCAAATTTACAACAACCTATGATTCTTGAGCCACTGCCAGATATGCAAACAAAATATCTACTAGAATTTGTCAAACAGAATGAACTCGATGACAACAAAAGGATGTTTCCTTCAATGCATGAAGAAAAGAAGCATATGCTCTAGTGTAAATAGGTCACTTAGATTGCATGCATGTGATAGCATTTTACATAGATTTTTCATCTCTGAAAGGATTTTTTCATGAACTTCAAAGCTAACAATAATGCATCTGGATTTCCATTCTCAGGATCCTTCTGTAGTTAATGAAAGCACACTTCCATCTTCCAAATCCCACATACGAACAGTACAATCCATACTACCTGATACCAATACTTGTCTACTCTGTGCTTCTTTGAAGTAACCACCATATTATGTGCTGGCAGACAAAGTATAGAACTTGTGTGGCCTGTAAAAGACTGTAAAGCCACATTTACACCAAATTTTTTTTGTAATCTATCTTCTTTAACATAAGGATTTGGACCATTCCATCTTTTAAATTTTTATCTTACCACTACAAAAGCCATATACTAAAGCAAATGGCATACTGGAATTCTCTGAAAATATCATGGAAGATGTAACAATCTTGCTTGAATTTGGCTAAGATGTTGGATCCCTACCAAATGTGATCCAGGGTTACCACCATGCTGGTGCACTTGGTTACCTAAGGCTTTCCCAAATGAAAAGAAGTATGTTGGTTAGTTTGAAATGGGGATTGATGTGACCCAGACTGCAAATGTCTAGTTTTATAAATCGCATGTTGATTGACTGCAGCTTGTTGATTTGTCACTTGGCCTTGGGCATGAGGCTGGGACAATGTTGGCACCTGGGTTTGACCTTGGGTAGCCTAATTTTGAAGAATAATTGATAATGGATGACCATTTTCCATTGGAAACAGGCCTTGCGCATTCCTGCTCATTTGAGAAGAGTTGTAGCTTGATAAGCACCAGCGCTCTATTGCTCCAGGAGAAAAATACTCATGAACAAGCTTCCTCCAAAATCCTATGCCATTATCCTGTGGTCGATTTCTTTGATCTTGAATATAAAGCATAAGAATTTCAAGACACCGTGAGGTGACGACTCCTGACATTTGAGTTCGCACTCCCACATCAACACTGTTGCCAACATAGTTTACAGGTGACGCAGACTATCCTCCTCTGCCTCGGCAAAGGCCTCTGCGTTGACCTCCCAGTCTTAAGGATCATTCAAATTTTACCCTCGAGCCGGAGTGGCTCCTTTGATTCTCCACTGGAATCTCTATTAAAATTGACCCACAGGTCTTTTCTTCTCCTCACAGCCTCTAGACCTGATCGCTTTTTTCGTTTACAACAGAAAAATAAAATTTCGGGCTTCGGGGGTTCCCAATCCCCAATGTCACAAACTTTTTCCTTCTCGATTTCCCGATCTTCGATATCCCGAGATGCATTAACTCAGGTAGCCCCTAGGCTAGAATTTTGGTCCACATGACCTCCCCTTATGTGACCATAGTCCTATCTCCTTTTTGGGATTTCAGGGTTTCGGATGTCGAAATGTATTTGACCCCTTGTCCTCAGGATCCCCGATCCTTCGAATTATGATCTCTCGATATGATTTCCTTTTCGGGACCTTCCCCCGAAAGTCGAGATTGTTGCCACACGTCCTCAAAGATGGACGGTCCTCGTCACTTCACAATTTCGGGAAAACAATTGCCTTTGGGTTCTTTCCCACGGGACTCCCGAAGTTCTGATTCCTGACCTCCCATTATGACAAGATGACGTCATCTGGGCCCCATAACGGAGCTTTCCTCCTTATCAGGATTTCGGACTTCGCAGTTCCGAAATGTAAGTGTTTCCTGTCTTCAGGATTCACGAAACGTCGAACCCTGACTTCAAGGATTTCTGCCACGCGTCCCAAATGGATGGACGGTTCGGATCAAGTCTCGGACTTCACCAAATGAAAATTCACAAACGCTCCCTTATGTGAGTCTTGGTGTCCTAATCTCCGAATTGGATGATCATGTGACACACGTCCTTCCTTAGATCAATGATTGTGATCCTTTCACTATTTCGAGACTCAAAAAGTCTCAAACTCTTGGTCTCTAGACTTTTGAGATGTCGATGGCTCTTGATCCTTGCCACGTGTCCCAACCGATGGATGGTTCTGATCTGTTTCGAGGTTTTCATCGTGGATTTACCCGATCTCTTGTCCACAAGACTTCCGATATCCCGAACTCTGACACCTCGATATCCCGACACCTTTCGGGATCTTCGCTCGACTTGAGAGGGTTTTAAACCCTGGAAACTCTTGCCAGATCCTACGGCTGACGGGTAACTTGGTGAGGATCTCACGGCTCACAATCTCCTGAGCTTGAAACTCTGGAAATAGCTGTAACCTCCTTGCTTCTCTATCAGATCGAACAACTGGCGAGATTTCGCTAATCCTCTACAAAGGATTCTAACCGTTCATCTCTTCCCTTCGATGACTTAGCAGGTTCGAATCCCTTGGGGGTCTTCCATGACTTCTAGCCTCTAAAGAACCTCTTGCACGCAGTCCTTGCGGCAAACCTCAATCACTTCAATGTTGAACACCTTCAACTCCGCGCACTCCTTGCAACGACAAATCCTTCAATAGCCTCTAAGGTTTCAAAACCTGGATTTAAACTTACTCTGTGCACACATTGCATGACTCCTATGCCCAACTACACCTTTGAAAGAGTGAGAACAAAAGCTAACCTATCTGAGATTTTAGAGATAAGCCTCTGAACCCTTTGTCAATGCACGCCTTGCAGACTATCGAACTACACTCCTTGCAGGAACCCTCAGTCAGACAAAGAAACAATTGAAACTCATTTCCAATTACCCTTTCCTCTCAGATTTCAGACTTTTAACAAGAAATCACTCATACATAGCATAAAATAAATTGCATGACAGGAAGAGTAAAACCGTGAACATACCATTCAGCATACGCATACAAGAAACAAACACAATGTCATGAATCTGAATTAAGACTTCTTCTATTAACTTAATCTCTGTACATGGGTGTTTTCCAATTACAGTTTCTCTGTTCCAGCTCTGTATGCTCTCTTATCCTTCTTGGTAATGTTCTTCACTACTATGCCCTCAATTGGCATCCTCCTTCTATGTTACAATTACACAATGAGGGTGTCTATATCTGTTTTCCCTCCACTCTTAAAACTATCTAATCAGAGAATTCAAAGCTACCTAACTAACATAAATGCCTTCTACCTACTATGGACGAGAGCGGATCACTCAAGGTCCTTTACATTATATAAGTATGCCTCTCCTTAACTGTTACATTTATATTTGGCAC
The DNA here is from genome assembly GCA_010110895.2 of Picea sitchensis. Classification (NCBI taxonomy): domain Eukaryota; kingdom Viridiplantae; phylum Streptophyta; class Pinopsida; order Pinales; family Pinaceae; genus Picea; species Picea sitchensis. Next base: position 15,715 of record SNQJ01S0058840.1, on the reverse strand, counting down.
ATCTATCTTAAAAAAAAATTTAAACAATTTATCATGTGTTCAAAATGTGTCGTTGCTTGCCCCACGCTCGCTTGACGATGACGATGCTCCTGCATCATACTCCCTCGCTTGAAAATTTTCATGGGCTCCTGTCCATGAGCTCTCGCACGGTTTGTCCATGCTTCTGAATCTTTTCTTCATTCTCCCAGCTGGCATATTCAACTGGATGTCCCTTCCACTTGACTAAGTATTCAAAGTATCGTTTTTGCCTAGTCTTCTGGCCAACTCTTTTGTCTAGTATGCTTTCCATCTGCGGCCTTTCTGCAACAGGAATCTGCTTTGTCCACTGGATCTCTGGTTGTTCATCACTTTTTCCTGCTTCCCCAATTTTGTATGGGTACAAATCTGAGACATTGAATATCGGAGAAATTCTGATCCCATCGGGTAATTCAATCTCATAAGCATTTTCTCCCAATTTCTTCAAGACCTTACATGGTCCAATCTTCTTCATCTTCAGCTTATTATATGTTCCCTTTGGGAACCTTTCCTTTATCAGATGTGCCAGAATAAAATCACCCACTTCAAATTGAAGTTGTCTCCTGTATTGATCTGCTCTTTGTTTATATTCCTAGCTCGAATTCTGTAAACTCTCCTTCACCTGACTGTGAAGTTCTTTCATCGCTTCTGCGAAATCTTCTACACTAGCACTCCTAGTCGCAATCTATTCTGAATCTCTCAACTCAAAAATTCCTCTCGGCTGCATTCCATAAACAATTTGAAATGGAGTTTGTCCTGTGCTTCTCTTAACTGAGTCATTATAAGCAAACTCTGCATGTGGTAATATGTTGTCCCACTGGCTGTGGTGTTATGTCACCAAGCTCCTTAGTAAGTCTCCTAAACTCATGTTTACGACTTCTGTCTGTCCATCCGTCTGAGGATGATAAGCTGAACTGAACGACAAGTTAGTTCCCAGCTTCTTCCATAAGGTCCTCTAGAAGTGTCCCGCGAACTTAGTGTCTCGATCCGAAACTATGCTCCTTGGTAAGCCGTGAAGTCGAATGACTTCTTTGAAAAACAGATTCTCAATATGAGTTGCGTCACTGCTTTTCTGACATGGAATAAAGTGTGCCATTTTGGAAAATCTATCCACCACCACAAAGATTGAGTCAAACCCTCTTTGTGTTCTTGGCAACCCCAATATGAAATCCATGCTAACTGCATCCCACAGGCTCTCAGGTATTGGCAATGGTTGATAAAATCCTGCATTCTATTTCTTTCCCTTTGAATGCTGACAAATTATGCATCTGTCTACAAATATTTTGACGTCTGCTCGCATTCCTGGCCAAAAATATGACTCATTCAATTTTGCGAATGTGTTGTCGTGACCAAAGTGCTCTGTCAATCCTCCACTGTGTTTCTCTTTCAGCAAGTTCTCCCTCATGGAGAATTTTTGAATACAAAGTTGATTACCTTTAAGCAACAATCCTTCCTGGATTATATATTATGTCCATTGGCTTCTATCTTTGAGAATTGGATTCTCAGCTGCTTCATATGCCTTCTTAAAATCTGGATCATCTCTGTACATGTCCCTGAGGTCATCAAAACCCAGTGTTTTAACTTTGAACTCCTGCAACAGCAAACATTTCATGCTCAAAGCATCAACAACCTTGTTAGCAGTTCCAGAAATATGCTTAGTTGCAAAATTAAAGTTTTGCATGTATTCAACCCATTTTACATGTCTTTGATTCAACTTTTCCTGTCGAGTCACAAACTGCAATGCATGATTGTCACTGTATAGGAAAAACTCCTTCGGAATCAAATAGTGTATCCACTTCTTAAATGCATGAATGATAGCATAGAACTCCTTATCATATGTGGAGTACTTCACCTTCGCTTCATTCAGCTTCTCGCTGAAGTATGCTATCGGCCTGTCTTCTTGACTCAAGACTACCCCTATGTCAAATCCACTTGCATCGCATTTCACTTGAAATGTCTTTTGGAAATCAGGAAACACCAGAATTGGTTGTTCTGTGATTTTCCTCTTCAATAGATTAAAGCTCTTCTCAGCCTCTTTGTCCAGTGAAAAGATTTATGTCTTTTCTTCACTGTATCCATCATTGGTGCACTAATTCCATTGAAATTCCTGATGAACTTCCGGTAGAAACTAGCCAATCTGTGAAAACTTCTCACCTCAAATATGTTCTTCGGTGATGGCCATTTCTTGATCACTTCCACCTTATCTGGATCCATCCTCAATTTATCTGCAGAAATAACAAATCCCAAGTAAATGAGATTTGTCTTCATGAATGAGGATTTCTTCATGTTTATCAACAACTTCTCTTGATGTAATCTCTTCATCACAGTAGCCAAGTGTTTCAGATGCTCTGCCTTTGTTTTACTGAAAATCAGTATGGCATCCAGATACACAATGACAAATTTCCCGATGAATTCCTTCAGGACTTTGTTCATCAACCTCATGAAGGTACTTGGTATGTTTGTTAAACCAAATGGCATAACAAGCCATTCATACAACCCTTCGTTAGTATTGAAGGTTGTTTTCCATTCATCACCTTCCCTCATACGAATCTGGTGATATTCACTTTTCAAATCAATCTTCGAAAAAAAATTTGCTCCACTTAAGCAATCCATCATATCATCCATCCTTGGAAATGGAAATCTATACCTGATGGTTATCTTGTTAATTTCCCTTGAATCAGTACACATCCTCCAGCCTCCATCTTTCTTTGGACTGATTACTGTCGAAACAACACACAGACTCAATCTTTCTCTAACCAAACCTTTGTCCAACAAATCATGGACTTGCCTTTTAACCTCTTCATTATCCTGCGGCGTTAATCAGTATGTTTCTTTGTTTGGTAAACTGGCTCCAGGTATGAGATCAATATGATGACTCACACTCCTGATTGGTGGCAACGAACGAGGTAGTTCGTCCACTACTATGTCATCGAACTCTTCCAGCAGTTCCTAAACCTCTTCGGGTAGATCATCTATCCTTGTGCTGGTTAAAACAATCGTTGGTTTCCTGACCACAATGAATTGTGGTTCCTCCTTATTTTTGACCTCGTTAGGGAGTTCCTTCCCACTCATGAGAAGTACAATGTTACTTACTTCCAGTTTCACCTCCTTATCCTTAATTGGAAGCAACATGTGAGTCCTCCCATTCTTCTCTAGAGTGTATGTGTTCATTCTCCCATCATGAATCACATTTATGTCATATTGCCATGGTCTACCTAGCAATAGATGACAAACATCCATGGGAATAACATCACAGAGTAT
>SNQJ01S0058840.1:0-12429 GCA_010110895.2 Picea sitchensis | reverse complement strand
CTTGTAGAATTCTTCAGTGTATTCTTTCACTATCATCAGCTTCTGTCTCAAATTCTGCATTCTTTGAAACAGAGTAATCTGGTAATCTTTGGGGATGAATTTTGCCTTCATCTTTGCAATCATCCTATCCCAACTCTTGATTTTTTGCTTGCCTTTGCAGCGTCTGTCAGCTTGTAGTTCATCCCACCATAATGTTGCATGTCCTTTCAATCTTGTGATAGCATGTCTGACCTTATTGTCATCCTCGACATATTCATAGTCGAAGTAAGTGTCCAGAGCTCTAATCTAGTCTAGAAGCTCTTCAGCGTCTAGGTTTCCTTCATAAACTGGGATGTCCATTTTTGCCCTGGTGCCCATCCTTGCAACAACCCTGAGTAGGCGTTCATTTGCTGCATCTTCGGTTGCAAATTCTTCTTCTTCACGTTCAACTTCCATTTCACTTTCGGAATCACTAAGATCCCCAATACCGACTGTGTGTCTCTGTGTTGTCTCCATGTCTTCAATTCTGGCACGTAAATCACGCATTTCTCTTGCCATGGCTGGGTCAGGCACCTATCTACCTCTTCTTCTTGGTATTTCCCTTTCCTCTGGCAGATCAGGTGTTTGCATGTCCCTTCTTCTTGGCAGCATGGTGAATTCCCCTTTTCCTTGCTACAGAAAGCAAAGAACCCTTCCTGCGCTCTGATACCAAACCTGACGCAGACTATCCCCCTCTGCCTCGGCAAAGGCCTCTGCGCTGAACTCCCAGTCTTAAGGATCGTTCAAATTTTACCCTTGAGTCGGAGTGGCTCCTTCGATTATCCACTCTAATCTCTATTAAAATTGACCCACAGGTCTTTTTTGCTCCTCGCAGCCTCTAGACCCGATCGTGTTTTCCGTTCACAACAGAAAAATAAAATTTCGGGCTTCGGGGGTTCCCAATCCCCGATTTCACAAACTTTTGCCTTCCCGATTTCCTGATCTCTGATATCCCAAGATGATTTAACTCAGTTAGCCCCTGGGCTAGACTTTTGGTCCACACGATCTCCCCTTATGTGAACACAGTCCTATCTCCTTTTCGGGATTTCAGGGTTTCAGATGTCGAAATGTATTTGACCCCTTGTCCTCAGGATCCCTGATCCTCCGAATTCCGATCTCCCAATATGATTTCATTTTTGAGACCTTCCCCCGAAAGTCAATATTGATGCCACGCATCCTCAAAGATGGACAGTCCTCGTCACTTCGCAATTTCGGGAAAACAATTGCCTTTGGGCTCTTTCCCACGGGACTCCCAAAGTTTCGATTCCCGGCCTCCCGTTATGATGATATGACGTCAGTTGGTCCCCATAATGGAGCTTTCCTCCTTATCGGGATTTCAAACTTCGCAGTTCCGAAATGTAAGTCTTTCCTGTCTTCAGGATTCACGAAACGCCGAACCCCGACTTCAAGGATTTCCGCCACGCATCCCAAATGGATGGACGGTTCGGATCAAGTCTCAGACTTCACCAAATGCAAAGTCACAAACGCTCCCTTATGTGAGTCCCAGTGTCTTGATCTTCGAATTGGATGATCGCGCGACACGCGTCCTTCCTTAGATCAACGGCTGTGATCCTTTCATTGTTTCGGGACTCAAAAAGTCTCGAACTCTTGGTCTCTAGACTTCTGAGATGTCGATGTCTCTTGATCCTTGCCACGTGTCCCAACCGATGGACGGTTCTGATCTGTTTCAGGGTTTTCGCCGTGGATTTACCTGATCTCTTGTCCACAAGACTTCCTATATCCTGAACTCTGACACCTCGATATCCTGACACCTTTCGGGATCTTCGCTCGGCTTGAGAGGGTTTTAAACCCCTACAACCCCTGCCAGATCCTATGACTGACGGTTAACTTGGTGAGGATCTCATGGCTCACAATATCCTGAGCTTGAAACTCTGGAAATAGTCGTAACCTCCTTGCTTCTCTATCATATCGAACGGCTGGCGGGATTTCACTAATCCTCTACAAAGGATTCTGACCGTTCATCTCTTCCCTTCGATGACTTTGCAGGTTCGAATCCCTTGGGGGTCTTCCATGACTTCCAGCCTCTCAAGAACCTCCTGCATGCACTCCTTGCGACAAACCTCAATCACTTCAATGTTGAACACCTTCAACTCTGTGCACTCCTTGCAACGACAAATCCTTCAATAGCCTCTCAGGTTTCAAAACTTGGATTCAAACTTACTCTGTGAACACATTGCACGACTCCTATGCCCAACTGCACATTTGAGAGAGTGAGAGAAAAATCTAACCTATCTGAGCTTTCAGAGACAAGCCTCTGAACCCTTTGTCAACGCACGCCTTGCAGACTATCTAACTGCACTCCTTGCAGGAACCCTCACTCAGACAGAGAAACAATTGAAACTCATTTCCAATTACCCTTTCCTCTCATATTTCAAACTTTTAACAAGAAATCACTCATACATAGCATAAAAGCAATTGCATGACAGGAAGAGTAATACCATGAACATACCATTTAGCATACGCATACAAGAAACAAACACAACGCCATGAATCTAAATTAAGACTTCTTCTATTAACTTAATCTATGTACATGGTTGTTTTCCAATTACAGTTTCTCTGTTCCAGCTCTGTATGCTCTCTTCTCCTTCTTGGTAATGTTCTTCACTACTATGCCCTCAATTGGCATCCTCCTTCTATGTTACAATTACACAATGAGGGTGTCTATATCCATTTTCCCTCCACTCCTAAAACTATCTAATCAGAGAATTCAAAGCTACCTAACTAACATAAATGCCTTCTACCTACTATGGACAAGAGCGGATCTCTCAAGGTCCTTTACAATATATAAGTACGCCTCTCCTTAACTGTTACATTTATATTTGGTGCATCTATCTTCAAAAAGTTTTTAAACAATTTATCATGTGTTCAAAATGTGTTGGCGCTTGCCCCACGCTCGCTTGACGTTGACGATGCTCCTGCATCAACAGGGGCACTGGGTGATCCGTGCAATAGGTGTTTCCCCCCAATCTTTAATCCCTGGAATAATGGGTTCTGTGCTCTCAACTTGTCAAAACATAGTAAAAACAGAGCTATCCTTGACATGAACGAAATCCGCCTTCTATCATCTAGAAAACCTAATGAAAATAGTATTGTCGATTTGTTGGATATTCAGGGGCAATCATCACATGTGACAACACACAGTACACGGTTTTGACTGCTGGATAGATCATTCAATGGGAGAGTAGAACTCGACACTTGCGCTTAATGTTGGGCTTGAGAGTTGGGTGTTGTATGGTTTATGTGTTGAATGCACTTGACATTTTCACTCAAGCTTTGGCTTGACTCATTGCTTGGTGTGCTAGGGTTGATGTATGGCTTTGACTTATTGCCTATGTATTGAGTCAGTTATGTGTGGCTAGCATGTAGGATGGTTTCAGTGATTTGGCATATGTAGACTTGGAGTTGGCTTTATAACTTGTCTCGACTTATTGTTTGGTTTGTGCATGTAGCTTGACATATGGCTTGTGATTTTAGTTTGAATAAATTTAGGACACTTTAAAGCACACACCATATTTTGGTTAAAATAGAAAAATAACAATATATATATTTTTATTTGCAAATCTAAGAGGCATAAAACTAGGGTTTTAGTCTCTAACAATAGGGCTTTAAGAATGCAGATCAGAAGGCAGAGTCATAGGAGTCTTTGGGCATAAGCAATCAATGGAAACTTCTCAAAAATGTCTGGAAACAGTTGGAGATCGTGACACTAGTCAAAAATGGAAAATATAGCTTAAATTGGATGAAAGCGCTAAAATTTACCAGTACATTTTGAGCGCTAACACCATGAAAGCTATTGTGTCCACTTTTTTTCGTCTAATATATTTCCCTCACGATGGAAGAATTGTGGCTATTGATCAACTTTCATGTGTTGGTCCTGACTTGATTGCCAACCCAATGACCTCCCTAAACGGTTCTTATATGCAGATGGTATCACCCCTGCCACAGGTCAATTATGTGGCTTTATCTCCCATGCCTTCTACTCCCGATGAGGATGACTTAGATCCGGCAGTTGACATGGTGATCTCTTCAGTAGGGTCTTTAAAGAATGATCTCATCATCCCTGACGCGCCCCTCGACATGTGTTCCTTCCAAAGCATTGTTCTTCCATCCAGCGAAGATCTCTTGGAATCCATGACTGAGTTTTGTCCCTTTACATGGTTTCCTTCCAGAGAATTATCCTCTTGGAAGACATGATCAAGAAGAATTTATGAGCATAGTTTCCTTCTTTGTGGCAAGCTTGTTAAAAAATGAAACATAAGTTATGAGCATAGTTTCTCTTCTATGTAGCAAGCTCATTAAAAAATGAAACAGAGGCTATGAGCATAGTTTCTCTTCTCTGTGGAAAGCTCGTTAAAAAATGAAACAGAGGTCTTGAGCATATTTTCCTCTCTATAGCAAGATCATTAAAAAATGAAACAAAAATTTGGGGACTTAGCCCGAAGCCATGAGCATAGTTCTTTTCCTGTGTCAAGCTCATTAAAAACGAAACAGTCACCTCTCCTAACAAGTCAATTCTTTTGCTAGATCTCGTATATATTGAGTCAAGTCTTTAGCTAGATCTTGTAGATGTCGAGTCAAGTCTTTCATTAGGCGTCTCTTTTGAACCTTCATTTCATCCACCCTTATCCTTTTTCCCATATAGTACAAAAATCAGTGACAACCTCAAAGTCGGTGAATGAATTGAAGCTTGGGGGGGCATGTCTCCAACCTTTGATTATCATTCTAGAGTTAAACCACTAGCTTTTCAAGCTGGGGGCAGAGTACCAACCATCCATGGGTATCCCAACCTTTTGAATTTAAGTTGGGAATTTACAAGCATAAGTTTTGTTTTGTTTCAAGCTTGTCTAAAAATGAAACCAATACTGAGCTTAGTCTTTGTTCTTTCTCACGCTCGTAAATACATGAGAATGTAACTGAGTATACTTTTATCACTTTTTAGCACTCGTAAATGTTATATGAAAAAGGAACCCCCTGGAGTCTCCTTTAAGTTCTTTTCAGACTCTCTAAACATGAAAATATTGTTCAGTGATCTTGCTTCCTTTCACACTCGTTAAAAGGTTTGAAAGGGCATCTGTCGAGTGGTAGTTTATCTTTAAGTTATTTTCAGACTCTCTAAACATGAAAAACCAATTATTTTTCCCTCTCTGGACTCGTTAAAAATTATACATTGAAGGGCCCATATGGGACCGAACCCTTATTTCTTTTGATTAGTTAAAAAAAAAAAGAGGAACTTAGTGAAGGTGATTTATATCGAGCATGTGTTATCCTCCTCAAGCTCGTTAAATAAAAAATAGGTACTCGTCTGTCTGGATGGGAGAAAAAATTGAAGGAAGCAAGCCAAGAATTTTTTGAAAACATCACCAGTCACTCTTACAGTCTCCCTTGAACACGATACTTTGTCTTTGCATACATTTTGATCCGCTAAACCTCTGCACTGAACCAATCCTCTGAGTTTCTTTACTCCTTTGGGTCACCCAAGGAAATTCACAGTGTCCATTGTATCATCATGTTTTGGTCCATGTCATGTTTCTACTGTTGTGCCTTAGTGTTCAAGGGAAGTATGTGCCTCGAGATTCAACCATCACAAATATCATGTTTCAATACCTGTGTCAGTCCATGTTCATTTGATCTACCAATTTACATCTATGTGTCATTTTCTTGTCTTTGATGGGGGATACATCAAGGCCCTCCTGCGACGAGTTTGTTCCTATCGACTTCAACGTGAGAATTGGACTTAGAAACTAGTCAATACCTTGGGATTTGCATGCCTCAATGGCAGGCCTCCTCTCTTTCGGCAGTGGGTTTACATCATTGAACCTTGATCGGATGATTCCACAGATGTTCAACTTCATCTCATTTATTCACATTCGTTGGAATGTACTAGGGTACCTTGGGAATCATTGGCATCAATGGTGATTCGCCTCGCGCTTGTTAACAATTTATCTCATTGACCGGTAATCAAGCAGTTTCTACCATGTTCGACATCAGGAAATTTATTCACATGGTTAGACTCATACCGCATCGGGATCAGTAAGAAGACCCTAGGTTGAGTGATCACTCTGGTATGTGCTTTGCCTAGGTTGCGATGGAGTTTCTCTTGAATATTGACACACATATTGTCACATAGATCCACATTGTATTGGTTTGTGCCTATGTCTTGTCATCTCGTAGATCCACTATGTATTTTTCGTGGCTACTATCAATTCATGTCATGGAAGTATAGATCCACATTTTATCTTGGGTGGCTATACATTTTTGTTAATACAATTATGGATATGTAGTGTATCTTATGGCGGCCATACCTTGCAAGTGTTTATCACCCAAGCATAGGTATGTCTAACTTGGGTTTGAAACATATCATAATATTTGTTTTATGGTTGTGTGCAACTTCTGCCAGGTTCTCTGAGTCTATACCCTTGCTCGAAAAAGTCTACAAAGTACGTCAGTCATCGGTTTTCATCTTCTAACTTCGCACTTTGGGGGGCAATCTGAAATTACTCACTTCAATGATGACCTATTGTCATCATTACAAGTGTTTCAAGTGTCGCATTCTGGCCACAAGTGTCGCAAGTGTCGCAGACATCATGTAGTCATCTTTCCTATGTTGTGTCTTGAACGACATCAAAAGGAACACTTGAAGACATCCTAAGAGATTGGTTAAAGCAGGACATGTCATTTGATGAAGAGTACAAAGATTTTTGCCTTGAGAAAACCACTTAAAAATGAATTTTGAATATAACCATATTAACCTAGATAATGATTAAATACAACCCACAACCATTTTTATGGTACTCTTGGAACCACAATCTCTCTAGGGTCAAGACTCTATCCCACTCACAATTAAGTATAGAAGCGTTAAAAGGGTATGGTTAACAATTTTTTTTAAAAGGATATGGTTAGTTATTATTCTTAGTAGTGTTTCATTAATACAAATATCATTACAATGTTTTTACCTAGAGGAGTAGTCAACACCATTGGTCAGGCTGACGTTTGATGCTCTCCTCCCCGAGCACCCTCATCTACATGCTCTTCCATTGAAAGAATAAAATTTATAAGTACACCATAGGCAAGTAAATATTAATAATTGTCTATATATCCATATGNTTAGTGTTCAAGGGAAGTATGTGCCTCGAGATTCAACCATCACAAATATCATGTTTCAATACCTGTGTCAGTCCATGTTCATTTGATCTACCAATTTACATCTATGTGTCATTTTCTTGTCTTTGATGGGGGATACATCAAGGTCCTCCTGCGACGAGTTTGTTCCTATCGACTTCAACGTGAGAATTGGACTTAGAAACTAGTCAATACCTTGGGATTTGCATGTCTCAATGGTAGGCCTCCTCTCTTTCGGCAGTGGGTTTACATCATTGACCCCTGATCGGATGATTCCACAGATGTTCAACTTCATCTCATTTATTCACATTCGTTGGAATGTACAAGGGTATCTTGGGAATCATTGACATCAATGGTGATTCGCCTCGCGCTTGTTAACAGTTTATCTCATTGACCGGTAATCAAGCAGTTTCTACCATGTTCGACATCAGGAAATTTATTCACATGGTTAGACTCATACCGCATCAGGATCAGTAAGAAGACCCTAGGTTGAGTGATCACTCTGGTATGTGCTTTGCCTAGGTTGCGATGGAGTTTCTCTTGAATATTGACACACATATTGTCACATAGATCCACGTTGTATTGGTCTGTGCATATGTCTTGTCATCTCGTAGATCCACTTTGTATTTTTCATGGCTACAATCAGTTCATGTCATGGAAGTATAGATCCACATTTTATCTTGGGTGGATATACATTTTTGTTAATACAATTATGGATATGTAGTGTATCTTATGGCGGCCATACCTTGCAAGTGTTTATCACCCAAGCATAGGTATGTCTAACTTGGGTTTGAAACATATCATAATATTTGTTTGATGGTTGTGTGCAACTTCTGCCAGGTTCTCTGAGTCCATACCCTTGCTCGAAAAAGTCTACAAAGTACGTCAGTCATCGGTTTTCATCTTCTAACTTCGCACTTTGGGGGGAAATCTGTTACACATCAAAATTACTCACTTCAATGATGACCTATTGTCATCATTACAAGTGTTTCAAGTGTCGCATTCTGGCCACAAGTGTCGCAAGTGTCGCAGACATCATGTAGTCATCTTTCCTATGTTGTCTCTTGAACGACATCAAAAGGAACACTTGAAGACACCCTAAGAGATTGGTTAAAGAAGGACATGTCATTTGATGAAGAGTACAAAGATTTTTGCCTTGAGAAAACCACTTAAAAATGAAATTTGAAGGGTAGCGCTCCCCCACCCACTGACAGGGAGTACTAGCGCTCCCTGACCTTCTTTGGGGGAGCGTTGTAGCACTCTATGCACCCTTCTGGGGGAGCGTTGGGATTTTTTGAGGAAATCTTGGGAAGCACTCCCCTACCCACTAGAAGGGAGCGTTAGTGCTCCTTTTCCTTCTTTGGGGGAGTGTTGTAGCACATTGTGCACCATTATGGGGGAGTATTATGTTGTTGAGAAAATCAAGGGAAGATCCCCGTTATCTCTAAAATCAGTTGAATTCGAATCTGAGGTCAAGGTTGGATCTTAGGGAGGATCCACAACTGATGGAGAAATATCCTCAATCTATCCCAAGAATCTCTAAGGTGGTTAGGCCTCTCCAAGCCTATATAAGGAGGCCTCCTCATGATGAAGGGGGAATGGAGAAATTGAGAGATACCTAACTTATGATCCCATAAGGAAGGAGAGACATGGAAGGCATCAAACTTATGATCTCATAAGGGATAATTATCATTGAAAGCATAGTCATTTTGATTCTGGATTATTTGAGCAAGGGGCTGGACAAGGAGAGTTGGAAGAGGTTGTTGCAACTTCATCAAGGTTTTGTAAGTATCTCTTTTGAGTTCTCATTAATACATGTTCTTGCCATTTTTCCTTCTATATTGTGTATATATACATGAACTTGTCTTTGATGGATAGATCTAGTTTCAAACTAATCTTGGTAGAATAGGAAGTATGTTTTGTCTTTGATTGGATTGCAGGACCTATTGAAGAGCTTGTGGATCAGAGCTCAACTTGGAACTGGGCAAGGACAATCATAGTAAAAAGGTACATATTCTTCCTCTTCTCTATAGATTAGTTTAGCTAGGTTTAAAGGGATGTCAGTGACCAAATTTAGCACCTTTATGTCTTGGTTATAGGGGTCTAGATCCAAGAGGAAGTTCACATGTCCGCAGGGGGATTTTCCTGTAACAGATGTGTAGCTTGTATTAACACCTTATCAATGTTAGTAGGGATAAACATTAATATAGTGTGATGAAGATATGAGTGCATGCCACCGATATACTTTAGAAGAGTTTCATGAGTATACAACAAAATCCCTAATGACAATTCCTTATTTTTTAATTCTTGTGTATATACCTCAATATTTTGGCCCTTACCCTGTCTTAGATGTTGCCATTTGACCATTTATGTTTACGTATGTTCCAGTGGATAAAGTTGTTTCCTTATAGCCTCAGTAAATTTATCCCAGGAAGATATTAATTTACCCTTTTGAAAAAGATCAACTTGCCTCTTACTCTCCCACCATATTAAGGCAGTGTCACTTAGTTGAAGAGAAAATAACGGTATCTTTGCAACCTCATTCATAATATTTTGAACCCTGCAATATGCCTTTATCTACTTGATCCAGTTATCCAATTTCTCAACATTCAATTCTCCATCATAGGTCAGCTATTTGAACTTTACATTCAATTTTACTAATGGTATATTATGATCATACTTCTTAGAGGAATTATTTTGACGAGAAGAATGTTTACTCACTTAAAAAGAAGTTGATGAGGACGAGGAGGATGGTGAAGGGGGATCTGAAGGTCCACCACCTTCACCTCCTCCTTCTCCTTTTACTAAAGATTCTTCGCTTACACACTTTTAAATTCTTCGTTCAAACTCATCTATTGTTTCTTTCAACGCTTGAAGCATAGATCTGATCTCTTCATGGATCATGGGATGATATTCTTCTTCTCCTTTTTCACAATCCATCTGATGTCTTCGAAATATTTTTCCAATTTCGGACTTATAACTTGCAAGTTTTCCTTTACCAAATTTGAGTTTGGCTCTTGTAAGAATTCACTTTCAAACACTTGCCAAACCTTCTCTAATACCAACTTGATGAAATATCATTAGATGCTTATTAATATTTTAAATGCATAAGATGCATCTACTTGAAATTCGAAATAAAATGATTGCTTGATTGTATGAAAATTACAAGTGAAGTACTTATCTAACCAAATCCACTTTAATGATAAAATGACTTGCAAATAATTGAGCTTGAAATGAATAACAATAATGTAATCACATACATAATTTGGATAACATAGTTCACACAATTTGGGCTACCTCTCCAGGTCCGCTTCCAATAGATACCTTCTTATTAATGCTCAAATACTTTCATTTTATAATGACCTTTTTACATGTTGCTTAGATATAGAAACGAAGTGCACCGTTGGAATCCTTGCGAAAAATAGACAAAATGAGTATAAAGTTCTTGAAATTCTATTAAGATACCTCTTGGAACACTTTACAGTGTAGCCTCAAAACTTAGGTACCCTCGAGCACAAATTACGACATGACCTTTGCATTAATGTGTGTGTACAACCTCAATCTCTGGGCCCTTAAGTAACCTCTAAAATTCATGGTCGGATTTAATTATAGTTTGGCGGGTTCCATAACCAAATATGCACTTTAGGCGAATTGGTTAAGTCATTGGCATATTTTAGCGGAGGTTAGGGGTTCTATTCCCTGTGATCCTCTCTTGGCATATTCGTTAGTTGGTTATATGGTTATAGTATAACCATATACTATATATATATATGGTGTATTGTTTTAAAACCTGTCGCATTTCATTAATCCCTTCCATGGACATAACATGGTTATATGATGTACAATAAACCAAAGGCTAGGTTCGAGGGAATAGTCCCTTAGCCCTTTTGTCGCCCATCCAAATCCTAATACAAATTTAAATAATTTTTGCAATGTATAGTGTTAAGTAACATTGTGGTGGCACGATGGTAGTGGTGGCTTTGTAGAGATTATGGAGGTCGTGAGTTTGATCCTCATCAACTCCATAATTTTGATTAACACTAACCATTATTGGCCAATGGGAGGTCACCATGTGGCAGCCTCTCATTGGATCATCCTTGCCGCATGTCATCATATGACTTGTCCAACTGGATTGCATGGATGTTGAGTCACCTACCACCTAATCTGCCCAATCAATGTATGATCGTCCTACATGGCACCTTGGGGTGTGGCCATGTCATCTATACGGTCGTGCCACGTTTCACCCTTGCAGTGGTGACACGTATTATGATTTTTCCCCTTTGACTTTTGACTTTGACCTATTTGACTGGAACTTTGACTGCTCATAAATTTTGCATACGAACTTCGTTTGACTTGTCATTTGCACCATTGGAAAGATGACAACGAGCTCTACGAATTCATGATATTTTCGAGAGAGTTTGAGATGATCAAATTTTGAGCATTTATGAACCATTATGAACCTTTGTGGATGTTTTGGATCCTCCTGGACCTCTGTGAGCATTCTCAGATCCCCCTAGATCAAGTAATGAACTAAATATTGAGTATAATAAAGTAAATTAGGTAAGGGAAATGCATATTTTTACATAAATAATAGTATGTATATGTAAACATGAAGCACGAAAGGTTTCAATGTTAATATGGATAATATTATTGTGAAGTGTATTTCATGCATATTATTAGTCAATTAAATAAAGGATAATGAATTTGTAATAAATATAAGGTATATATGAGTGGGGATTGGTACTATAGTGAATCTCATAAAGAAACCCACTTAAACCCAATTAATTCCCTTAACCAAGAACCAAGATGAAAAAAATTAGCATTCAACCCAAGTCACCATAAGAGTGGGTCCCATGATGGGTTTTAATTGCAAAAATGCACACCTAAACATAAGAAACCACTACCATGATATGTTGTTAGTATAACCATATTAACCTAGATAATGATTAAATACAACCCACAACCATTGTTATGGTAGACTTGGAACTACAATCTCTCTAGGGTCAAGACTTTATCCCACTCACAATTAAGTATAGAAGCGTTAAAAGGGTATGGTTAACAATTTTTTTTAAAAGGATATGGTTAGTTATTATTCTTAGTAGTGTTTCATTAATACAAATATCATTACAATGTTTTTACCTAGAGCAGTAGTCAACACCATTGGTCAGGCTGACGTTTGATGCTCTCCTCCCCGAGCACCCTCATCTACATGCTCTTCCATTGAAAGAATAAAATTTATAAGTACACCATAGGCAAGTAAATATTAATAAT
>SNQJ01S0058839.1:93345-104425 GCA_010110895.2 Picea sitchensis | reverse complement strand
AATTTTTTTTTTTTTTTTAGATATTTAAATTTATTTATCTCTAATATGATTGGGTCATTTTTTAAGGGTCTTTTTGTAGAAAGGACAGTTCCATCACATCAGAAAAATTTATCAACTTTATTCATGGCGGGTAGTTTAATAAAGACTTATTCATGACTTGAGCAAACAAAATTTAATATTCGCACTAGAGCCAGTTTAAAAATGCAAAATTAACTAAGTGTTCATTACAATAATGAATTGATAAATGCGTTGATTGGATAATAATGAAGACGACGAGTAAAGTTGTCCTTGAAAGTACTTGTCATAAAATCAATTGTACAACCCAGGCCATATGTCTCACTCAAATCTGCTCCTGTTATGTCACAAAGTGTTTAATGTCGATCAAGGACCAAAACACTTCAGAAGAGTCTCAAAAATGATGTATGGTTCTTGGTTCATGAACAAGGTTAAATGTATAGTGCATGTTAGACCACATATACATAATCGTTGAATTTGTCTGCAAAACAAATATGTATATAGTATAGTTTGAAATTGATATATTGAGCGATGGTTTGATTGTAATACAGGTTTTGGATGTTTTAATAATGTTCACCTAAATTGTAATATGATAATAATATAGCTTAGGATGAACATAAACTAAAAAAAACGAAAAATTTTCACCAAAAAAAACTAAAAAAATTATTAAATATTCACCATAAAAAAACTAATAATTAAAATCTATATAGGAGAAATAATATATATAATTATTCGCTGCAGCCGGGCAAACAAAATTTAATATTCGCTTGTAGACGTATGTTAGGGGTCTTAAAAACCATTAATGGGAGCCAACTGCATAGGTATATTTTTTAATGTCATTTTGAATGAAGGGTTGTTTTCAATGCAACACGTGGGCTTTTAATAATGAGAGTCGACTGCATGGTATATTTTTTTAATGTTTTTTTAAATGCAGGGGTGTTTTCTATGCAACAGGGCTCAATCTGATGCATTGGTTCTTTGGCAGATGGCTCGATCTGGTGCATTGATTCTTTGGCAGATGGCTCGATCTGGTGCATTAATTGTTTGGCATCTACTTCATATTTGCCTGCTTTATCGTAACATCCTGCTTTACCATACAACTCTTTACCATTGCAGTTGAATTCAGATGAATCGACCCTACTCTCGAAGGTGCTTAAATTGTTTTGAGTAGGCCCCCTACACCTCTTCGCAAACATGACCTGCCTAGTCGAAGCGTTAGCATACAATAGGGAAAGGGAAAAGTTCCACCAACAGGTAATTTGATATTGCAACAATAGGAGACCACCATCGATAGTTTCTCTCTTGTAACTTTCAGTGTGGCCACAACTCTTCATGATTCCAAAACCTTCTTCAATAAGACATCTGCAGAAGTCACAGTTCTTGTAACATAGCCTTGTGCTGTGAAGTATCGATAGTGACAGTGTGGAGAGTTGCAACAGTAATTTATGTGGTTACTTAGTATCTCTATGGAATCTTTTTTTGATGAGATATAGTTTTCTCAGTCATGGAAATTGTATGTAACCCAAACTGCACTGGTTTTTTGGATTTCTAACATAGTTTTTCATTTATTTTTTTGTTGATGCATGCACTCACCGTGTAGCGGATGAACTTACACCACTTTCATCGGTCATTGCCCTGATAAAAAAACCCTGTAAGAGGGCTTCGTCAAAATCTACGACGTCGATCCCCAAGTCCTCTCGACGCCATCCAACACCACCCTCCAAGTAATTATTTTTTTCCTTAAAATATAATGTGAGATTTTGCTTGGAACTGTGAGAGAATTCTAAGAAATAATTTAATTAGCACCTTTGTGGGCCGGGGGATCATATATTTGATATTAGTAGCAATAGTTTTGTTATTTTTAGTGGCAATGTTATTAGTCCCTGCCAAAGTAGGACTATAGCAATGAGTTTTCGTTGACTATGTGATGGCAACCTACCCTCTACGGCACGACTGCTCTCGCCAGGACCTTCAACAGATTGGCCCGAAGAGTTAACAAACTCTTCTGACTCCCTCGTGAGTCTTTTACCCACAGTACACTTCTTGGCGATCTCCCTTTCACCAGTCGAGAAATCGGGTTTCGCGGACTCGCGAACCTTGTGTGCACCTCCCGTGCAATATGAAACTCCGAATCCCGATCCCCGATGTCAACGGTCAACACTACTGTGTATCGGGGATTTCCCTATCAGGAAATCGGCAAATGAAAGGTGGCGATTTACTCACCTTTCAAAACCCCGAACGCCGATATGCGATGCCACGTGTTGTCCTCCGCTCCGTCTCCGTGGGACCCATCGCAACTCGGGGCTTCGCTGTTTTTTCCGTTCTCCCTTCGACTTCAAAACGCCGAAGTGCCGAGTCCCGACTCCTCGGGATCTCGTGCCACCTGCCCCTCCGATGATCGACAACTCCGATTAAATCGGGAAATCGCAACTCGCGATTTCGATGTGCATGCAACTCTTTCACTCACCAACCTCGATATGCCGATGCTCGATGGCAAACGGATTCTCTAGTGCGCCTGCGAGTTAACCCCCTCGCAACTCCTCCGTGGTCTGACGGTCTGCGGGATTTCGTGACTCTCCACAACAAATTCAAGTCGTCGATTCNGCCTACGAGTTAACCCCCTCGCAACTCCTCCGTGGTCTGACGGTCTGCGGGATTTCGTGACTCTCCACAACAAATTCAAGTCGTCGATTCTCTTCCTCTTGAAGAGTTCTCCGCTTCACCAGCTTCGTTCTATGCAACTGAAGCAAAGATACTATCCCTCCTGAGCTTTTACCAACTCGGACTCCCCCAGAGTGTTTGCGCACACTCCCTGTGCTCAACCTTCAACCACTCCCAACAGTACTTGAAGTCTTCTAGGTTCTGTGCTTTCACAGTCACAGCAACCCCGACCTTTCTTTTCTCAGGCTTGCTACTGAGACTTCAATCCGACCTGCACTTCACCTGCACGGCTTGAATAACCCAACGCGATTTTGGTCGACGAGAATAAGAGCTTCACTATTGAACCTCCTCAACGCACTCTATGTCGAGGAATTCGACTGCACTCCATGCAGGAATCTCCTGGTTCGGACAGTGAAACAATTTTGAAACTTATTCCCTCATTCTCTTAGGTTTCGAACCTGATACGCAATTACATATGTAGCATATAGAAGATAATCATAAAAAGAAGCAAGTATGCAACAACATAATATCAACAACACACAGAGATCAAACACATCCATGAGATTGAATCAAAGCTTTCCTATTAATTCAATGTCTGTACATGGGGATTCTTCACAAGCTCCCTGTTCTGCTCTCTCTTGCTCCTGTATGAAAATGAGAATGATCCCTTTTTCAATGATACAAAGGAGGGTGCCTATATTCCGTTTTCCCTCTCGAAAGCAAAACTGTCTAATCTATAGTTAATTCCTATCTAACAGCATTAAAACTATTAAATTCCTTCCTATCTATATTAGAATACAAGTGCGCTTCATATGAATGCTTTCATTCAAATGACGACGCAACAATCTTTTCAAAGTAATTCAAAAATGTATGTGCTGGCGCTGTCCAGCTATTCTTCCCTTTCCACGCGCTGGCTCGCTTGATGAGATGTGGATGCTCCTGCATCACTATGTATTAGTTTGGAGTTGACTAACAAAAAATTAACAATTTGTTGTAGTTAAACTTTAGAATTTGAATTTTATTATTTTGTTTAGATATTTAAATTTATTTATCTCTAGTATGATTGGGTCATTTTTTAAGGGTCTTATTGTAGAAAGGACGGTGCCATCACATCAGAAACATTTATCAACTTTATTCACGACGGGCAGTTTAATAAAGACTTATTCGTGACTTGAGCAAATAAAATTTAATATTTGCACTAGAGCCAGTTTAAAAATGCAAAATTAAGTAAGTGTTCATTGCAATAATGAATTCATAAATGCGTTGGTTGGAGAGTACTTGTCATAAAATCAATTGTACAACCCGGTCCATATGTCTCACTCAAATCTGCTCCTGTTATGTCACTAAGTGTTTAATGTCAATCAAGGACCAAAACACTTCAGAAGAGTCTCGAAAATGATGTATTATCCTTGGTTCATGAACAAGGTTAAATGTATAGCGCATGTTAGACCGCATATACATAATCATTGAATTTGTCTGCAAAACAAATATGTATATAATATAGTTTGAAATTAATATATTGAGCAATGGTTTGATTGTAATACAGGTTTTGGATGTTTTAAATATGTTCACCTAAATTTTAATATGATAATAATATTGCTTAGAATGAAAATAAACTAAAAAAAACTAAAAATATTCACCAAAATTTTTTTTTTTTTTTATTAAATATTGACCATAAAAAAACTAATAATTAAAATCTATATAGAAGAAATAATATATATAATTATTCACTACAACCGGGCAAACAAAATTTAATATTCGCTTGTAGGCGTATGTTAGGGGTCTTAAAAACCATTAATGAGAGTCGACTGCACAGGTATATATTTTAATGTCGTTTTGAATGCAGGGTTGCTTTCTATGCAACACATGGGTGTTTAATAATGAGCGTCGACTGCATGGTATAGTTTTTTAATGTTTTTTTAAATGCAGGGGTGTTTTCTATGCAACAGGGCTCGATCTGATGCATTGATTCTTTGGTAGATGGCTCGATCTGGTGCATTGATTATTTGGCACATGGATCGATCTAGTGCATTAATTGTTTGGCAACTACTTCATTTTGCCTCCTTTTTCGTAACGTCCTACTTTACCATACAACTCTTTATCGTTGCACTTGACTTCAGACGAATCGAACCTACTCTCGAAGGTGCTTAGATTGTTTTGAACATGCCCCCTATGCCTCTTCGCGAATGTGACCTACCTGGTCAAAGCATTAGCATACAACAGGGAAAGGGAAAAGTTCCACCAATAGGCAATCTAATATTGCAACAACAGGAGACAACCATCTATAGTTTCTGTCATGTAACTTTCAGTGTGGCCACAACTCTTCGCGATTCCAAGAGCTTCTTCAACAAGACATTTGCAGAAGTCACGGTTCTTGTAACATAGCCTTGTGTTGTGAAGTATTGACAGTGACAGTGTACAATGTTGCAACAGTAAGGTATGTGGTTACTTAGTATCTCTATGGAATATTTGTATGATGAGATATAGTTTTTTGAGTCATGGAAATTGTATGTAACCCAAACTGCACTCGTTTTTTGGATTTCTAACACATTTTTTCATTTATTTTTATGTTGATGGATGCAGCCTCCATGTAGCGGACAACCTTACACCATTTTTTTCGTTTGTGGCCCTGATAAAAAAACCTTGGAAGCGGACTACGTCAAAATATACAACATCGATCCCTAAGTCCTCTCGGTGCCATCCAACACCACCATCCAAATAATTGTTTTTTCCCTTAAAATATAATGTCATATTTTGCTTGGAACTGTGAGAGAATTCTAAGAAATAATTTAATTAACGCCTTTATGGGCCCGAGGCTCATATATTTGATATTAGTAGCAACATTTTTGTTAGTGCTTAGAATCTTACTCTTCTCGTTGTTCTTCTTCGGGAGATCAGAGATCCAAAGAAAGGCTACAAATTTCCCATCCATCCCCATTTTAAAGTAGAAAATGGTTGTTCTTGCACTTCAATTGCCTTTTTCTCTAAGAGTTATGTTTTGGAATGATGTGGTTCTAACTTCCGAGTGTCAAATTCTCTGCAAAACTGATCAAGATTAGTGAGATGTCTTGTTCTCTGATGTAACCTGCACACAAACAACTAGCTGGCAATGTAATGGAAATCAAATCTCTGAGTTTTAGGTTCTTGGTTGTTAATCACTCAACAAACATACAAGGCATTTCTCTACCTCCATCCAACGATAGGCAAAAAATGCTATGTTCTGAGATTGACTCACTACTTGGTTTTCTCCTCAATATTAGCCTGGTCTATGAATATCTTGATAACATCCCCGCAAGGGAAAAACTCTTCCCTGACTAATTTTTATGAAGTTGGTAGAGCTTAACTAGATAGTCTCTCTAGATTGGAATATCAGTAATGACGAGATTTGGCTTACCCTCTAAGTTGTTCATTTCTAGCTGTAGTGATGAATATTGATAAATCTTAGGTTATCATGTATCCTTTTGAAGGAAGTAGCATAGTTAATAACCTTTGTTTCATAAAATCATCACAATGTTAAGAAATGAATAAAATAAAAGTATATTCCATAATTATTAAAAGGGTCCAAAACCTTTGTTGTTGATTGTGAAATTTCCTTTCTCTGGCAATAAAGGAACTCTTCTTATTTTCCCATATATTTGATATTAGTAGAAATTGTTTTGTTAGCATTGGGAAATTTTCTCTTCTCGTCATTCTTCTTCGGGAGATCAGAGATCCAAAGGCTGCAAATTTCCCATCTATCCTCATTTTAAAGTAGAAAATGGTTGTTCTTGCACTTCGGTTGCCTTATTATCTAAGATCTCTGTTCTGGAATGATGTAGTTCTAACTTCTGAGTGTAAAATTCTCTGCAACACTGATCAGGATTAGTGAGATGTCTTGTTCTCTTATGTAACCTCCACACAAACAACTAGCTGGAAATATAATGGCAATCAAGTCTCTGAGTTTTAGGTTCTTGGTTGTTAATCACCCAACAAGCATACAATGCATTCCTCTACCACCATCCAACTATAGGTAGAAAATGCTCTGTTCTGAGATTAACTCACTACTTGGTTTTCTCCTCACTATTAGCCTGGTCTATGAATATCTTGATAACATCCCTGCAAGGGAAAAACTCTTCCCTTGCTATTTTTTTATGAAGTTGGTAGAGCTTAACTATATAGTCTCTTAGGATTGGAATATCAGTAACGACGATATTTGGCTTACCTTCTAAGTTGCTCATCTCTAGCTGTAGTGATGAATATTGATAAATCTCAGGTTATCATGTAGCCATTTGAAGGAAGTAGCATAGTTAATAACCTTTGTTTCATAACATCATCATAATGTTAAGAAATGAATAAAATAAAAGTGGATGCCATGATTATTAAACATGTCCAAAACCTTTGCTATCGATTGTGAAATTTATGGTAGCTAAGAATTAGAGCTAGATTTCCTTGCTCCGACAATAAAGGAACTCTTCTTATTTTCCCATTTGTTGAACATAAATAATGCAGCCAAATATTGAGAGAAACAAAGGAAATGGATTCTCGAATTCAAAGAACTCAATGAAGCCTTGATATACTCATCGCAATGTACATCTTCATGGTAGGTCCAAAGGAAAACTCGCCCAACCACTTTCTTGAAAGCGAAGCGTTGTCGATGGCCTTGATCAAGAGAAGGTAAGATCATATAATTTTATGTTTTAAGGACTATGAACCCCCTACAATTCAAATAAATCTGCTACACTTATGCGTTGAATTTGAACCCAACAATTAAGTAATCAACCAGATGGTTGTGGTAAACTAATCATCAATTCGATTGAAGGTGGAATGGAGCAGTTTTCAAATGTTGTGGGTGACCATTCAACCCTTGCGGTTGTTGTACAGTTGTGTATGATGGTCTTTGTACAACTAATGGTCTTTCAAACAATGAATTGCTAAATTTAAGGGTTGAGAATGGAAACTCAGCTGAGAATTTACAACAAAAAAATTATCATAGCCGTTG
Organism: Picea sitchensis; assembly: GCA_010110895.2. NCBI lineage: Eukaryota > Viridiplantae > Streptophyta > Pinopsida > Pinales > Pinaceae > Picea > Picea sitchensis. Next base: position 96,771 of record SNQJ01S0058839.1, on the reverse strand, counting down.
ATTTTGGGGACTCCATGAGATGGACACTTTGTGTCATCTATTTGTTATTTTTCCCAAGAATTACCATAAGTATTTTGAAAAAAATAAATCAATAATACAACCTAAAATTCTTCATATCCATTCACTTAACACAACTGACGTATCAATACCATCCAACAACCACTAAATACTCTTAGAAAATCCATTAAACATCAATAAGAGTAGCATCTTAAACACATCAAGAGAATCCTCACTACAAATAAAATCAATCACATAATGTGCACACTGATCTTGGAAAACTAGTTTTGAAGGTTTGTTCAATTCTCATTTCAACAATCTCTGGTAACCTAGCTACAGTGAAACTCATTGCATTGGGCTTGTGTCTCATTGCATTATTTCTTTTTGCGTTTCTTCTGAGAAGAAGAAGTAGATGTGTTTGCATGTGTGACTTTGTTTTTCTTCATTGTATTGTCCTCAGTTGAAGCATGGATGCCATGTCCTCAATATTTCAATCAAACTACTGCTTTGGGACTGAAACAACAGCCCAATAATGAAAATTTGCAGTTTGGGACTTTGAAGAAGCATGAAGGGTTCTCACCATATGTGAATATGAGGTACCATATGGGCCTTGTGTTGACTTCTTCTACCAGTCTCTATACAATTGGAAGATGGAGTAAGAAGTAGAAGAGGGTTATCGATGAGTTTCTTCTATCTATCTCTAATAATACAAAGAGCCCTTGTGTGGATCAGTGGTGGAAAACGATGCAGCTCTATATGGTTCAGACTGTGCCAATATTAGTAGAAACATAGTTATTGCAAGTCAACACAATGATTACTACTCCCATGGTAAGATAATGAGTAGGCTGACTGTTTAGGCCGGGCCTTCTTCCTAATTAAAACACGTTATTGAGTGAATAACTTATACTCTTTAAGACAAACATCACCACAGATTAAAAGAGTAAGAATGTCCTTCCAGTTTAGGGAGTAATGGATTTTTTTAGTTCTAATTAGATCAACTTACCAGCAAAACTAATTGAACTGACCCCAACCCCTTCCCCTTAGGCGTTCATAGAGTAAATAGGGTAGAGTAAATAACAAATTGCAATGATGTTCTATTTATTTTATTTACCCCCTATGGATATATAAATCATAGACAAATTGTTAATTTTTTGACTGGTGCAGCAGAAGAAAGACATTCTAGGAGACAAATTAGAGGGTAGAGACAAAGCTTATTGCAATTTGTATTTAAGTGATTTTGTTGACTTAGCCTCATCCCTCTATAATTGCACATGACTTGCAATTCATGTCGAAGTGTTTTTGTTAAGCTAGTATCATCACTCTATAGTTGCACACAACTCTTGAAAGTATTTGCAATGTTAGTCTTATAGTTTGGGCATTTCATATGTCTTGATGGAAAGTGTTTTGCCATAAAAATTGTATATATATTTTATAGTCTAAATGCTTGGAAATTCTGTAAGATGTCAATATGTTATCTTGAGATCAGATTGTACTTTTCTAGGTTTGTAATTATGCTTTCCATGGTTATATGAATTAAATGAACTTAATTTTTTTTTATTGTTTTTCTATACAGGAGAAACAAAGAATAGTAACAAAGAAAATTTGAAGTTAAGGGAAACAAAAATCAAGGTCTGCACCTTTGAAACTGTATTTCCCTTTTTTCTTCTGGTTAGGTAATGCCATAAACTTAACCTAGGAATAATTTGAGCACCATTGTAACGAACCCATCGTTACGACTATAGTGAAGCAGAAGTGCAATTTTTTTTGGGGGGGGTTAAGAGGTAAGAAGGTGATGACGACAACAGTTAACTACACCACTAATGATGAACACAAGCATGCAGTCCAGGAAACAGACAACTATGACTCCACTCATTGACACAAGGGAAACTGGGAAAAACATGTGTAGAACAACAAGGATGAAGGACTACCCTCCCGACGCAAACAAGACACGCCTACAATATAAGGGACAACATCCCCCTCCCGACACAATGACCAATGATGAACACGACTAGAACCTCAAAGCGGGTGAACCAAACATATGAAGGCATTCCACCCATGTGACAAAAACAACTTACAACGCTTGAAAACACTCACACAGACGCACTGATTCCAACCAAGTTCTCGTTTGCCGCTATCCAATAGGGCATGCCATGATCCCCTCATCAGGAATCATGTTGTCCCTAGTGATAGACGTGTCATTAACCTTGGCACCACACATCCTATCTGAACCGAGGACTCTAGGTAAATCCGACGCGCCAGGAGCCGAATACCGATAAGAAAACCACACCCAAACCCCAACAGTAGGTCGACGAGACACCAGAGGACGACTACCATGGAAGACACAAGCCAATACACAACTTTGTCAACCCCCAAACCCTTTTATCCAATCTAACCGGTCAATAATTACCATCTAATTAGCTTTTAATACAGATCTAATTTTATCATTACTTACGATCTAAAAGGGCAATTCTAAATTAATTCCAAATTGTAATCTAGCTAGCAATTGAAATCATATAATAACATTTACCATATAAATGCAGAAAGATATAATGAAATACTTATTAACACATTACATTACAACATGCGGTCTATCTACACTAACCGTAACAAAATGACAATTGTCTATTAACCTTAAAAAGAATCTGCTAAGAAGTGACAATGTCGTTAAAGCCATAGACATTCAATGGGAAATTAGAGCCATTGTAACATCCCGCTCTTGCGCGCATTGAGCAAACTTATTCTTTGAGGACACTTGCTTGCAAATGATCCATATTATTATACTATTAAGCATTTGATTTTGATTATGAGGCGTTATGGGTTGATGACATGTTGTTTTGTTGCATTGACATAGACAAGTACTATTGACTCGGTTTTACTGAGTGTGCAGGATTTTGGACCTCGAGGATGCAGATGCATCGATGGAACCCCTTAGACTCTAGATCGAGTCAGGGAATGGACTATTGGGGTTTGATTGTTGTATATATGATATTTCTGCATCTGATTAGATGATATGATTATTGATATATTTCTAACATGATTCGTTGATGATGCAGGCTGACGATAACTTGCTGACCAGACTCACTTGTGGAGTAGAGGGGTCACACGGGACTACCAGAGATGTTGAGGGAGAGGTGTGGACAACAACCCTACCACAACCTATTAGCACTCCCGCCATGGCTCAAACTGTAGGTTAACGATTACCTAGTTCGAGAGGATCCACGTGTTAGAAAAACAGGTCCGCAGAACAATAAAATAAAATAAATGTGGAAACAAAACATAGAAGATACACAATACAATAGAGACATAGATTTACGTGGTTCACCCAGTGTGGGCTACGTCCACCAGATAAATTTCCAGGTCCTTCCTTTATTATTATCCAAAATCACCTTGAACATAATCTAGAAAATGTTTCCTATGGGGTGTGGCATG
>SNQJ01S0058839.1:66443-77153 GCA_010110895.2 Picea sitchensis | reverse complement strand
GTCATGTGGGCCCCGTTTGGGTAAGTTGGTGCATCAACTTCCCGGGGTCGTAACTTTTGCATACGATCTCCGTTTTAGGCGTGTGATAGCTCATTGGAAAGGTATCATCGAGGAGATTCATTTTGGGGGCTCAATCATGCCTTAGGATATCATTTAGAACCTTTATCTCGAAAAAACTTCATTTAGGCCCTCAAAATGGCCCCGGAAGTGAAAACCTGCTAAAAATAGTAAATTGCCAAAATGGCCAGAAAACTATTTTGATCCATTTGGAAAAGGTGGGTGGCCCCCGATATCCACCTGGATCAAGTGGTGTAAGTTTGTCCGCTACACGGTGACTACATGCATCAACATAAAAATAAATGAAAAACTGTGTTAGAAATCCAAAAAACGAGTGCAGTTTGGGTTACATACAATTTCCATGACTGAGAAAACTATATCTCATCAAAAAACGATTCCATAGAGATAATAAGTAACCACATAAATTACTCTTGCAACTCTCCACACTGTCACTATCGATACTTCACAGCAAAAGGCTATGTTACAATAACTGTGACTTCTGTAGATGTCTTATTGAAGAAGGTTTTGGAATCATGAAGAGTTGTGGCCACACTGAGAGTTACAAGAGAGAAACTATCAATGGTGGTCTCCTGTTGTTGCAATCTCAAATTACCTGTTGGTGGAACTTTTCCCTTTCCCTGTTGTATGTTAATGGTTCGACCAGGTAGGTTACGTTCGTGAAGAGGCGTAGGGGGGATGTTCAAAACAATTTAAGCACCTTCGAGAGCAGGGTTGATTCATCTGAATTCAATTGCAATGGTAAAGAGTTGTGTGGCAAAGCAGGACGTTACGATAAAGCAGGCAAATATGAAGTAGATGCCAAACAATTAATGCACCAGATCGAGCCATCTGCCAAAGAATCAATGCACCAGATCGAGCCATCTACCAAAGAATCAATGCATCAGATTGAGCCCTGTTGCATAGAAAACACCCCTGCATTTAAAAAAACATTAAAAAAATATACCATGCAATCGGCTCTCATTATTAAAAGCCCACGTGTTGCATAGAAAACAACCCTTCATTCAAAATGACATTAAAAAATATACCTATGCAGTTGGCTCCCATTAATGGTTTTTAAGACCCCTAACATATGCCTACAAGTGAATATTAAATTTTGTTTGCCCACCTGTAGTGAATAATTATATATATTATTTCTCCTATATAGATTTTAATTATTAGTTTTTTTATGGTGAATATTTAATAAATTTTTTAGTTTTTTTTGGTGAAAATTTTTAGTTTTGTTTAGTTTATGTTCATCCTAAGCTATATTATTATCATATTACAATTTAGGTGAACATATTTAAAACATCCAAAACCTGTATTACAATCAAACCATTGCTCAATATATCAATTTCAAACTATATTATATACATATTTGTTTTGCAGAAAAATTCAACAATTATGTATATGTGGTCTAACATGCGTTATACATTTAACCTTGTTCATGAACCAAGAATCATACATCGTTTTTGAGACTCTTCTGAAGTGTTTTGGTCCTTGATTGACATTAAACACTTAGTGAGATAACAGGAGCAGATTTGAGTGAGACATATGGCCTGGGTTGTACAATTGATTTTATGACAAGTACTTTCAAGGACAACTTTACCCGTTGTCTTCATTATTATCCAACCAATGCATTTATGAATTCATTATTGTAATGAACACTTAGTTAATTTTGCATTTTTAAACTGGCTCTAGTGTGAATATTAAATTTTGTTTGCTCAAGTCATGAATAAGTCTTTATTAAACTACCCGTCGTGAATAAAGTTGATAAATTTTTCTGAAGTGATGGAACTGTCCTTTCTACAAAAAGACTCTTAAAAATTGACCCAATCATATTAGAGATAAATAAATTTAAATATCTAAAAAAAATAATAAAATTCAAAATCTAAAGTTTAACTATAACAAATTATTAATTTTTTGTTAGTCAATGAAAACTCATTGCTATAGTCCTACTTTGGCAGGGACTAATAACATTGGTACTAAAACTAACAAAAACTAAGAATATTATTGCTACTAATATCAAATATATGATCCCCCAACCCAAAAAGGTGGTAATTAAATTATTTCTTAGAATGCTCTCACAGTTCCAAGAAAAATCTCACATTATATTTTAAGGAAAAAAATAATTACTTGGAGGGTGGTGTTGGATGGCGCCGAGAGGACTTGGGGATCGACGTCGTAGATTTTGACGTAGCCCGCTTGCAAGATTTTTTTATCAGGGCCATGACCAATGAAAGTGGTGTAAGGTTTTCCACTACACGACGACTGCATGCATCAACATAAAAATAAATGAAAATTTGTGTTAGAAATCCAAAAACACAAGTGCAGTTTGGGTTACATACAATTTCCATGACTCAGAAAACTATATCTCATCAAACAAACATTCCATAGAGATACTAAGTAACCACATACCTTACTATTGAAACTCTGCACACTGTCATTGTCGATACTTCACAACACAAGGCTATGTTACAAGAACTGTGACTTCTGCAGATGTCTTGTTGAATAATCTCTTGGAATCATGAAGAGTTGTGGCCACATTGAAAGTTACACGAGAGAAACTATAGATGGCAGTCGCTTGTTGTTGCAATCTAAGATTATTTATTGGTGGAACTTTTCCCTTTCCTTTTTGTCTGCTAACGATTTGACCAGGAAGGTCACATTCGCGAAGAGGCGTAGGGGGCCTTTCAAATCAATCTAAGCACCTTCGAGAGCAGGGTCGATTCGTCTGAATTCAACTGCAATGATAAAGAGTTGTATGGTAAAGCATGACGTTACGATAAAGTAGGAAAATATGAAGTAGCTGCCAAACAATTAATGCATTAGATTGAGCCATTTTCCAAAGAATTAATGCACCAGATCGAGCCATCCGTCAAAGAATTAATGCATCAGATCGAGCCTTGTTGCATAGAAAACACCCCTGCATTTAAAAAAACATTAAAAAACTATACCATGCAGTCGGTTCTCATTATTAAACGCCCACGTGTTGCATAGAAAACAACCCTTCATTTAAAACAACATTAAAAAATATACCTATGCAGTCGGCTCCCATTAATGGTTTTTAAGACCCCTAACATACGCCTACAAGCGGATATTAGATTTTGTTTGCTTGGCTGCAGTGAATAATTATATACATTATTTCTCCTATATAGATTTTAATTATTAGTTTTTTATGGTGAATATTTAAAAAAAAAATAGTTTTCTTTGGTGAATATTTTTATGTTTTTTTAGTTTATATTTATCCTAAGATATATTATTATCATATTACAATTTAGGGGAACATATTTAAAACATCCAAAACCTGTATTACAATCAAACCATCACTCAAGATATCAATTTCAAACTATATTATATACATATTTGATTTGCAGACAAATTCAACGATTATGTATATGTGGTTTATCATGCACTATACATTTAACCTTGTTCATGAACCAAGAATCATACATCGTTTTCAAGACTCTTCTAAAGTGTTTTTGTCCTTGATTGACATTAAAGACTTAGTGACACAACAAGAGCAGATTTGAGTGAGACATATGGCCTAGGTTGTACAATTGATTTTATGACAAGTACTCTCAAGGACAAATTTACCCATCGTCTTCATTATTCTTCAACCAACACATTTATCAATTCATTACTATAATGAACACTTAATTAATTTTGCATTTTTAAACTGGCTCTAGTGCGAATATTAATTTTTTCTTGCTCAAGTCACGAATAAGTCTTTTTTAAATTGCCCGTCATGAATAAAGTTGATAAATTTTTTTGATGTGATGGCATTGTACTTTCCACAATAAGACCCTTAAAAAATAACCCAATCATATTAGAGATAAATAAATTTAAATATCTAAACAAAATAATAAAATTCAAAATCTAAAGTTTAAGAATAACAAATTGTTATTTTTTTGTTAGTCAACTCCAAACTAATACATAGTCAATGAAAACTCATTGCTATAGTCCTACTTTAGAAGGGACTAATAACATTGCTACTAAAACTAACAAAAGCTAACAAAACTATTGCTACTAATATCAAATATATGAGCCCCCGACCCACAAAGGTTCTAATTAAATTATTTCTTAGAATGCTCTCACAGTTCCAAGAAAAATCTCACATTATATTTTAAGGAAAAAAATAATTACTTGGAGGGTGGTGTTGGATGGCACCGAGAGGACTTGGGGATCGACCTTATAGATTTTGACATAGCCCTCTTGCAGGGTTTTTTTATCAGTGCCAGGACCGACGACAATGGTGTAAGGTTGTCTGCTACACGACGACTACATGCATCAACATAAAAATAAATGAAAAACTGTGTTAGAAATCCAAAACTCGAGTGCATTTTGGGTTACATACAATTTCCATGATTGAGAAAACTATATCTCATAAAACAAAGATTCCATAGAGATACTAAGTAACCACATACTTTACTATTGCAACTTTGCATACTTTCACTATCGATACTTCACAACACAAGGCTATGATACAGGAAATGTGACTTCTACATATGTATTGTTGAAGAAGCTCTTGGAATCACGAAGATTTGTGGCCACACTGAAAGTTACACAAGAGAAACTATAAATGGCGCTCGCCTTTTGTTGCAATCTCAGATTTCCTGTTGGTGGAACTTTTCCCTTTCCCTGTTGTATGCTAACGCCTCGACCAGGCAGGTCACGTTCGCAAAGAGGCGTAGGGGGCATGTTCAAAACAATCTAAGAACCTTTGAGAGTAGGGTTGATTCGTCCGAAGTCAACTGCGGCGGTAAAGAGTTGTATGGTAAAGAATGACGTTATGATAAAGCAGGCAAATATGAAGTAGTTGCCAAACAATTAATGCACCAGATCGAGCCAGCTTCCAAAGAATAACTGCACCAGATTGAGCCATCTACCAAAGAATCAATGCATCACATCGAGCCATGTTGCATAGAAAACACCCCTGCATTTAAAAAAACATTAAAAAACTATACCATGAAGTCGGTTCTCATTATTAAATGCCCACGTGTTGCATAGAAAACAACCCTGCATTCAAAACGATATTAAAAAATATACCTATGCAGTCGCCTTCCATTAATGGTTTTTAAGACCCCTAACATACGCCTTCAAGCGAATATTAAATTGTGTTTGTCCGACTGTAGCGAATAATTATATATATTATTTATCTTGTATAGATTTTAATTATTAGTCTTCTTATGGTGAATATTTAATAAAATTTTCAGTTTTTTTTGGTGAATATTTTTAGTTTTTTTTTTAGTTTATGTTCATCCTAAGCTATATTATTATCATATTACAATTTAGGTGAACATATTTAAAACATCCAAAAGTTGTATTACAATCAAACCTTAACTCAAGATATCAATTTCAAACTATATTATATACATATTTGTTTTGCAAACAAATTCAACGATTATGTGTATGTGGTCTAACATGCATTATACATTTAACCTTGCTCATGAACCAAGAATCATGCATTATTTTCGAGACTCTTCTGAAGTGTTTTGGTCCTTGATTGACATTAAACACTTAGTGACATAACATGAGCAGATTTGAGTGAGACATATGGCCTAGGTTGTACAATTGATATTATGAAAAGTACTCTCAAGGATAACTTTAACTGTCGTTTTCATTATTCTGCAACCAATGCATTTATGAATTCATTATTGTAATGAACACTTAGTTACTTTTTCATTTTTAAATTGGCTCTAGTGCAAATATTAAATTTTGTTTGCTCAAGTCACGAATAAGTTTTTATTAAACTGCCCGACGTGAATAAAGTTGATAAATTTTTATGATGTGATGGCACTGTCCTTTCTACAATAAGACCCTTAAAAAATGACCCAAACATATTAGAGATAAATAAATTTAAATATCTAAACAAAATAATAAAATTCAAAATCTAAAGTTTAACTATAACAAATTGTTAATTTTTTGTTATTCAACTCCAAACTAATACATAGTCAATGAAAACTCATTGTTATAATCCTGCTTTGGCAGGGACTAATAACATTGCTACTAAAACTAACAAAACTATTGCTACTAATATCAAATATATGAGCCCCCGGCCCAAAAAGGTGTTAATTAAATTATTTCTTAGAATGCTCTCATAGTTCCAAGAAAAATCGCACATTATATTTTAAGGAAAAAAATAATTACTTGGAGGGTGGTGTTGGATGGAACCAAGAGGACTTGGGGATCGATGTCGTAGATTTTGACATAGCCCACTTCCAGGATTTTTTTATCAGGGCCATGACTGACGATAGTGGTGTAAGGTTGTCCGCTACATGGAGACTACATGCATCAACATAAAAATAAATGAAAAACTGTGTTAGAAATCCAAAAAACGAGTGCAGTGTAAATTCTTCAAGAGTAAAGTCTTTCAGATTATGTTCCTGATTCACTGCTCACGCTCTAAGCACTCCATGTTGGCGTTTAAAAGAAACAGATGCAGTATTTCAAACTTGGTGGAGGAAGCAAGGAAAAGCAACGGTATTTTTCGATGGCGCCTCCAAAGGAAACCTAGGGAAAACAGGAGAAGGTGGAGTGATTTACTCCTCCGATGGACAAAGAAAAGATAGCTTCATCTGGGGTTTAGGTCGGAGAACTAATAATCAGTTTGAAATCCTTGGGTTGTTAAAAGCCTGCGAGATAGCGCGGGTTAATGGCATTAAATAAATTCAAGTTTTTGGGGATTCAAAAATTTTGATAAAACCAATAAACTCGGAAGACCACTTCAGCAACCCAGCTCTCAAAAAGACTCTGCATAGACTGAGGTATGTGCTGCAAGAATTCTCCAACTCCCACTTCTATCACACTCTGCGAGGATCGAATATGGAAGCAGATGAAAAGGAAAACATGGTTTGTCTCTGTCTCAAGGAACATTCAACAAAAATGAGGAAGCACCTACATGGATTTCCATCCCATAGCCTTGGGAACACCTCAATTCTTGGCAATGGAAGAAAGAGATACGTTGTATCTCAGAAAAGTGGACTGTTGATTCATTGTAATGATGGTTGTTTAGGCCTTGGCCCAACCAGTATCTAATCAATAAAAAATTATAACCGTTTTAGTTAAAAAAAAATGTATAACAATTTTTTTATGATCTTTACTAATGTTTATTGGAATTGTTGCATGTTTTACATCATTGAAATGACATCTTATCTGTAACTCATTTGAAATTTTATTATGGTATGTGCACTTTGATATGATTGATATGATTATGGTTTCATTTCATATGTTGTAATATTAGAAATATAACACACAAATTAAATATTGCATGAAATAAATAATAACTTTTCATTTTGAATGTTTTTTTTGTAGAACACGGGTCTTTAGAAAGATGCAATTGATCCTCATGAGATAGATCCAGATTATGATGGGTTTGATACAGACATGGGAGATGATGATGATGAAGTAGATGCAGAAGACACCATGGAGAAGGACAATGATAACCACATTGATGATGATCATGATAGTGATGAGCTGGTTGTTGGCAGTAGCCAATAACATTAATCATATAGACTCCTTCATGGATCATTTTTGACATATTATTATGATGTCTCCTATCATGTTTACTATCATATGTATCATTTTCACCTACAGTACCATATTATTGAGTTGTATCATTTTGACATGTATCATTTTGACTTATATCATTTGAAAATGTATCATCTTGACTTGTATCATTTTGACATGTATCATTTTAAGTTACATCATTTATCATTTTGACTTATATCATTTGGACATGTATCATTTTGACTTATGTCGATTGTTGTCCATGTATCATACATGTTATTGATCTACTGACATATTTGACTTTCACTTGTTGTAGTTATATATGATGTTGATTTTATCAGTATTAAAGATATAAGTTGTTTTACATGATACTTATCTGATATTGGTATATTTGACTAATTTTTTTTAATTATAGATGGTCATGGTCAACCACACTCAACCATGGTGAATGACAACCACGATCAACCATAGTCAACCTTTTCTTTCACAAAGTCAACCAAGGTCTACCAAAGTTAATGATGGTCACGATCAATCATAATCATAATGTACTAATACTTTAATAATGTATGATTAATGTTTTACTACTTTAATAATGTATTATTAATGTATTACTACTTTAATAATGTATTTAATAATATATTACTTTATTAATGTTTTAATACTTTAGCAATGTATTAAAGAGTTAGTCAATGTATACTTTAATGTATTAATATGTTATTAATATATTAATAGTTTAATATATTACATTATACATTAATGTATTAGTACTTTAATTTATACATTAGAGTAATGTAATAATGTATTATTAAATACATTAAGGTAAATTTACTATTACTTTATTAATGTATTTAATGTATTACTTTATTAGTGTATTAATACTTTAACGATGTATTAATTAACTAATGCATTATATTATTAATATCTCATTCAATTAATATGTTAAATTATACCATAATGGAAATTAATACATTAATTTCTACATTACATTTATAAATTATTATTTATATTATATTAATGCATTAATTAATCTATATGTATTAATACAAAATAGTTGTTACCAAAGATGTTGTAAATAGTTGAAGAAGTCACTTGAAGAAGTTAATTGGGTTTAGTTTGAATGGTTGCTTTCAAAGTTGTTAGTGTAAACAGTTGAAGAAGTCAAATGGGTTGGAGTTCAATTCCCATAGATGACATGATAAACTCATAATGAGTATTGTTATAATGGCTTCCTCCCTATATGTATTGGAAAGTTTTCTTTGATTCAAAATTGAATAACAAGAAACTTTATTTAAATATTTCCTATGTTTATATGATATGAATTGCTTTCAACCACTTTTATAAAATGATTACCGATACCCGTAGTGTAAGCATGTTAAGCACAACAAACATTCAACAATAACCAATAGCCATGTTAAGCACAACAAACATGCAACAATACCTACCTAGAAGTTTCAATTCAAAAAAATAAAATCTCGTAAGATAAAACATTTCCCATCTTTATATGACAAAATTGCGTTGCTGCTGGATAATACTAGAAATTGTTGAACAGCTTGTAGCATTGACCAATTGCAATTTCCTACTCCAGAACTACTTATTGTGGATCAAAATGTAGAAATGTCACGGCACAGGGCCTCATCTTTGCCCATGTCAAACAACTCCAGGCCAGAGCAGATCGATGACGAGCAACCGGAGGATCTTGTCACGGGCCAGTCGCACTTCCAAGGTATATACGAGAGAAGAACCAATCAATAAATTTTGTTATTATTAAGTGTTTTTTACGCATGTCCGCTTCTCTGAATATATCAGGAGAAGCGTGGTATATCATCTCTGTAAACTCCTATCAAGCATGTAATAATGAAATCAGAGGTAAATTAAGCTGCGGGGCAGCACAATAATGAGCACTCCATGAAAATTAAAAGCCAGACTGAAAATCCCAAGTTTATCTAAACTGAAGTCTTTATTTACGATTCCGTGTGCAGTTAGCTTCTATTACATTGCACAACCATCCATTGGGTCCGATGAACATACTTAGAATATGATATAGTGGATTTATCAGACACCAGTTGGAGAGACTAATACTATTGAAGAGATTATATTTCATCAAGTGTGGCAGGTGCAACTACCGCACTGACAGTTGGGGCCGCACTTGCAGTCGTTCTCCAGAGATACATCTCCACCATGCCTGTTTACACCAAACCCAAATACATTCAATTATCATATCATCCTCAAATCATGGAAACTAAACTTATAACAACTACAGATAACGCTGTACCCCATCTCATAGCTGGTCTCCACAATACCGTCCATCTGAAAGCCCTTCTTGCTGTGGAACAAAACAATCAAAACATCAAACGAGCTTAGTCCTCGCTAGACTCGAACCCGTGAAGAACCGCATGAAATTTGAAAAGAAAAAGAAGAGAATTGAGAGAAATTTAGAAAAAAATAAAAATAAAAAAGAGTAGACAACATACGTGCACTGGCTCTTATCAGCACAGTCACAGTTTGCGCAGTCGCTGGACATGTTCGCAAGGAAAATGATAAAGAAAGAAACAACAACAAATTACTTCACTTCTAATTTCTCAAATGCCGCCTCTGCTTGAGTTTGGCTCGCCCACCCATATATATAGGGTATGCCAACGCCGGGAAAATGTGCCGGTGACTTCGCCGTGACGGGAAATGTGGAATCTCGGCCACCGGAAACGTGTCGCGAACCCTTCCTCGAAAGTGGCGATGTCAGCCAGCATCTTCTGAACTCAATAAAGTCGAGCAAGGACGACCACAGGCTTGACTTGGAGGTTGGATCTATTGGGTAATGAGAGTAATCTGACATCATTGAGGTGGGTCCCACCTTTGATTTTATTGGCGCAATTCTCTGTCCTATACGAATCGAACATTATTTCGCGGGTGCTTACCATAACTTTTGATTTTTCGGGTACATTTCGCTCGCTGTACCTGAGAATCCCACAATCTGCCACATCTCTCAAGATTTTCCAAGTTCCAACCGACCCTCGTAGGAAGCACTGGGGTGGGGTTTTGTAAAATAATAGTAATGGCTTCAGTATTTTATAACAATAAAGGACGATCCGATATTTTTTTCCTTTTAATATGATCATTTGTAAATTTAATTATGTCGATAAATTTAATAGT
>SNQJ01S0058839.1:45037-66433 GCA_010110895.2 Picea sitchensis | reverse complement strand
GCTAATGGCCTCAACCCAAAAATCATTTGAGAGATTCTTACCTTTCATCATACTTCATGCACACTCCACCAGAGTTTTTTTTTTCCTTTCTTCAAATCTGATCCAGATGGATGTTGGTGGCCACCCACCTATTCCAATTGGCTCCTCCTGTCCATTTTTGTTCAGCACGTATTTTTATACTTCTTGATAATTGTGAGTTCTACACTTATAGGGTTGCCTGAAGCTTCACACATTCTCCAGGTGGATATGGGTGGCCTCTCGCCTAATCCAACTAGCCTATTTTGTATGTTTTCATCTCAACACATCTTGTTGTACTTTCAGGGTTGTTTTGAGGCCCTAAACATTGTTGTTTTTACTCGCTACAGCCAGACTGTAGACATAGTCAGAGTCTAACGACGAAATGTGTATCTCTCTGAAAGACCTTTCCAACGGACTATCACGCGCCTAAAAAAGAGGTCATATGCACAAGTTATGACCCTAGGAAGTTGAGGTACCAAATTACACCAACTTACCAATAGGGCCTAAATGACTTTTGGCGTTTCACCTTCTACTGTTAGGTTTTTGGATGTCTAGGGTTTTGACATTCATGAGTAATATGAAAAGGGCCTATGGAGCCTCATTGTAATGGATTCTTCTAAGATAGATGTGTGTAGCAGCCACATCTCTTCTCATAGATAACTACCACCATTTGAGCAAGTTTCAATTCTACAGTTTTACAGTTTCAGACTATTTCATTATTTAATAGAAGATATTGTTCATTGAATATTTGTGTTATTCTTCCTATCTCTGTGCTTATAGCATTCAGTCTGTAATTAGTTCATTCCACTTTTAAATCCGGATCAAACTATGTTCTGTTGTGGAGTTTGGGGTACTATAAATTGTTGTACGATTCCATGATCTTTGCAATACTTGATGAATTTCCCCAATCTATACTCTCCCCCTTGATCCGAGCGGACGATTTTGATGGGTTTTCCTGTTTTCTTCTCCACCATGTTTTTAAATTCCTTGAAGTATTCAAAAACATCACTCTTTTTCCTAAGGAAATAAACCCATGTGTATCTTGTGCAGTCATCAATAAATAAATAAAAATAATAAGCACCTCCTAGCAACCTTGTCTGCATTGGTCCACAAACATCAATGTGCACAAGTTTTAATAGATCTCTTTTTCTCCTATTAGGATTAGAGGAGAATTCATCTATGTGCATATTTCCTAATGCACAACCTTCACAAGCATCACACTCTTTCTTCAACATAGGGAGTCCTTCAACCATACTTTGTTTTTGTAATAACAACAAATAATGATAATTAATGTTGCCATACCTTTGGTGCCAAAGAGTTTCTGTAGGCATAGTTGCAGAAGTTAATGCTTGATGATTCTTGTTGGTGACATCAAGTTTGTACATATCTCTAACTCTGACTCATGAGGCAACAATTTTGTAATGATCCTGCAAGTCCTTCACTATACAATGTGTCTTGAAGAATTGAACCTTCAAATTCTGATATGTAATTGTGGACACATAAATCAAATTTTTATTTATCCCAGGGACATACACAACATTGCAAATGTGTATGATAGTACCATTCGGAAGTGTTACTGGAATAGCTCCATATCCCTTGATTTGATAAGAACGATCATCTTCAAGATAAATATGGGCACCATTATGTGTTTCTTTAAAGTTTGTATACCAATTCTTGTTACATGTCATGTAAATTGAAGCTCCGGAATCAACAAACCATGCATCAACATCATTAGTTTCAGTAGACAGTGAAACATTAGACACAAACAATTTGAGATCTTTTGAATCAATATTCAGGTTTTCTTCTACAAAGTATCCTGAATGTTTTCTATTTTTATGCCTAGCCTCATCGTCATTTTTCTTCTTATAACATTCTCTAGCAAGATGCCCAGTCCTAGCACAATAGAATGATCAAAATCTGGACCAGGGGGCAAAAATTTGCTCAATTTTCAAAGTACTCGGATTGCGACGAAACTGGTGCCATTGCGTTCGTCTCGTTCTCTTGATTCCGGCGGTATATTTACTTTCTCAAACGGAGTCCGTATGGAGAAGTTATCACGATTTGTTCGCCAAGGCAAACAGGGAAAAATTTGGGATGCTGACTGTACCTGTCCGTACAGTCCATACGGCCACGTGGAGGGCCATACCATCATGATGATGTGGCGACCGTACAGTCGACGTGGCAGTTTGATGATGTGGCATATTTTCATTGAACGGTTGTTGGCGAATACGGTGCTGACACGTGTCATTGGATAGTCAATGAAATAAGGACACGTGGCCCAATTCATTGGCGCCACGTGTCACTCGTTGATTTGTTATTGGGTTCATGTGTAAAATGTTTTGGAGGCCGCGGGGTTCGACCCCCGGACCTCTCCTCCACCTAATGACTTTGCATTTTTCTGCTAACCAATAGTCTGACCCGTGTTCCTTGTTTGCTATTCCTACGCACATTTATTTAAAGTTATGTGTTGTTTTAATTGGAAAGGGGGGCGGGTCGGGGCATAGCCCCGACCCGTGGACACATTGCAACACATATGACCGTATATGAATTGTGGTCCGGATTGTTGGTGCACGCACGCATTTCATTACTTTGGATTGCAATGTATTGCAATAATACATTGCATATATTTATATACCATTGTATTAATCATTTGCGCGCGGGGTTTTAACCATACCTCCCGGTTATTACAATGGTACATTTGCGCGCGGGGTTTTAACCATACCTCCCGGTTATTACAATGGTACATTTGCGCGCGGGGTTTATAAAACTATAACCAATGGTTTATGTCATGCGCGCGGTTACGCGTTTTGATTTTGGTTTTGACAGTTGGCACGGTTTTAAAACCGTTAGCCCCTTTTACCTTTGAGCGCGGTCATGTGAGCCATGTGCCCAGGTGCTAGACGGTTGGGGGTTGGAGGCGCCCTAACCATCCTACAGTTTGCACGGTTATTCGGAACCGCTCGGTGCTGGGTTTAAACATGCGTTTTGGAGCGTGTTCCAGGGACAGGCACACAGAGGTGCATTTTGTAGAGCCAGTTCCAACAAAGCTTGAAGGAGAAAAATGGAGGAGGCCTAACTTCTTCACCGTTTGGCCGATTGAGGTGCCGTAAAAGCCCAGCCAGGGGTTTTTGGACGTGATGGATCCATTGATGCCGTTTTCACAGCCATTTGAAGACTTCTTCAGAAAGTTTTTCACCATTGAAGTTCCAGGAAGCTCTAGGGAACTTTCAGCCCTCTTTGATGGAGAACATGGTTTGGTGAGCCTATATTTATTTTCAGTGATTGAATAATCATTTTTGGCTAATTGATATGCTTTGAACACATTGGGACAGGTTTCAGAGGCTTTTGAGGACTTTTACAGGTGTTTTTGCCAAAGAGAAACTCAGAGAAGCTTATGGCCACATGTAGAGGAGGTCATGCCCGGATGAGCCATGATCCGTTTTCAGAGTTGTATTAGTCATTTTTGGGGTTTTTATGTGTTCTGATCTCAATGGTGTAGTTTTTTTTTCCATTGGAGTTGAGCAGCATCTTGTAAAAGAACTTTTGACAAATTAATCCCAGAGAGCCAAGTCCATTATGGAGGCTCAAGGAGATGTAGCCCGGAGGGGGGTGAACTCCTTTATCATGTTGTTCTTGTTGTGGATTTGATGGTGTGTTTGCTACAAGTATTGTTGTTGTGTATTTATGTGAAGTACATATTAACCATCTACAAGAACATTTGCTAACACATAAGCATTTAAAGGAAGAAGAATAAACTTAACACATAAGTTTACATTGCATATTTATACACATGAAGCAAGGTCCTGTAAAGTTTATTTTAATGAAGTAGGGGTGCTTGCATAGCATAACAAGTCAGCCTTCTATTTTCAGATCATAGAAGCACTTACGTTCATTTCTATTCGATGGCATACCTTGATTTGGCTTTGGAAATGACTTCCTCCTCTACCTCCTTCGCGTGGTTTCCCTTTAGGGAATCTCTTCTTTGTCCATATTGCTAAGTCTGAATTCTGAGGCTTCAAATTTGTGCGCCTCTCTTCCTCTTGCAACAATATCCCTGTCAGTTCCTCAAAAGTAGGATATTTCTCTCTCGTTGCAAGGCCTGTTATAAACATTTGATAGTCCTCTAGCATTCCATTTAGGGAAATTGTGACAAGATCAGTGCTTAACCCTTTTTCTCCTATATCTCCCAATTTATCTTTCATTTCTTTAATTCGCCCAAGAAAAGTACCAACTATCTCATTTATATCCATTTTAATACTTAGCAATTTACTATTTAGGAAAAGAATGTGATTTGTATTATTAGTCTGATACATATCTTTAAGTACTTTCCAGGTTTCATTAGAAGTCTTAGCATCTCTAATATGCATAATTATGCTATCTTTAACATACATTCTCAACAATACCTTGGTTTTGTTCTCCCACTTATCCCAATCTAGGATTGTTGTCGTTGTCGCACCGATAGTCACATCGGGTCGTGCTTCATCTCCTTTCGTGATCGTCCATACACCATAACCTTCCATCAAGGTTTGCATTTTAAATTTCCAATTTATGAAATTTGATCCATCGAATTTATTGGCTTCATTGAGGTAAGTTTCAGCAAGTGGATTCACCATCCTTGAAAACTCTTTCACGCAGAAAACGCGCAGCAAGATATCACGTTCTAATGGAGGAAGTGAAGCCACAAAATGGTGCCCAGAGAGAGCAATCCCTCAACAACAAATGAAGGAGCAGTGATTTAAAAGTCTCAGAATCTAGACGGATGCAAGTCTGAAGAGTGAAGGACTCGACATTTGGACGGATGCAAGTCTGAAGAGCGAAGGACTCAGAATCTGGATGGAAGCGAATCCTTGGATGTGAAATGAAAATATTAAAATCGATCTGATCATAGGAAGCGAGTGAGTGAATCTATGTTATCAAGCTTTGACGACATCGATGATAGTGGAGCATTACGAAAGTTATCTCGCTAGCAGTGATGCTCCATGACCTCTCTCTTATCTCATCTAGTGAATTTCATCCAATAGTGACTCTCCTCCAACATGCCTCGAAGAGTGATATATATCCAGTATATGTCACCAATAGTGATATATTTCAATGATCATTCTAATATATCTCAGCGATTTGCCTCTCCGCACTCAACTCCACGATGCTTCACGCCCTCTTAGACAATCTGCGATCGAACTCGAGAACGAAAAATGAGCTTCCTCTCGGCTTCCATGCGCTCTAGCAATGATATATCTCAGTGAATATCTCAATGCTCCAGCATCTCGCGATCAATGGTGAGAGGAAAACAAATTCGATTGGCGACCCCTCTCAAATCTAGAGCAGACAACGATCTAATTCGACTGACGGGTTCCTTCATGACTCTCCACTCGAGATCCTCCACACTAATCGAGACGGCAATTAAAGAGTGCCTCTTGACACAGACGCACCCTCTGCCTTGAAAAAGGTCCCTGCGCTGACCTCCCGGTCTTAAGGATCGTTCTAATTTTAATCTTCGGCCAGAATGGCTCCTTCGATTCTCCACTGGAATCTCCTTTTAAAATTGACCCACAGGTCTTTTTAGCTCTTCGCAGCCTCTAGGCCCGATCACTATTCTTTTCACGACAGAAAAATAGAAAATCAGGAATCGGGGTTTCAAAAATCCCAATGTCACAACCTTTTCTTTCCCGATTTACCGATCTCCAATATCTCGATGTGCTCTAACTTCTGTTAGCCCTCTAGGCTAGGCTCGTGGTCACACGACCTCCTTTCATATGACCTCAGTCCTACCACCTTTCAGGATTTCAGGGTTTCTGATGTCGAAGTGTATACGAACTCTTGTTCCCCGGATCCCCGATTCTCTAGGGAGCCCTTCCACCCTAGGGAGCCCTTCCACCCTAAAACAAAACCAACGGTTGTGATCATTCACTAAATCAACGGCTCTGGATCTCCCTCGAGACTTCGCGATTTAAAATGCCAAAGTACCTTTGTCTTCGAGACTCTCAATCTCTCGAATCCCAATTTCCTGATATGACTTCTCTTTCGGGACTTTCCCCGAAAGTCGAGATTGTTGCCACGCGTCCTCAAAGATGGACGGTTCGGATTTGTATCGGGGTTTCCCCTATGGATTTCTCGATCCCCCATTATGATGAGATGACGTCAGTTGGGCCCCATAACGGAGCTTCCCTCCTCATCGGGATTTTGGATTTCGCAATTCCGAAATGCAAGTGCTTCCTGTCTTCAGGATCCGCAAAACACCGAACCCCGACTTCTTCAGATTTTCTGACACGCGTCCCAAATGGATGGACGGTTCAGATCAAATCTCGGGCTTCTCCAACCGCAAAGCCAAAACAAACCACTTATGTGAGTCCCGATGACCGATTCCCCGATTTGGATAATCTCACGACACACGTCCTTCTTGGGATCCACAGCTGAAATCCTTTCGCTGTTTTGGGACTCAAAAGGTCTCGGACTCTTGGTCTCGAGACTTTCGATATGCCAATGGCTCTCGATTCCTGCCACGTGTCCCAACAGATGGACGACTTTGGTTTACTTCGGGGTTTTCATGATGGATTTACCCGATCTCTTGTCCACGGAATTTCCGATTCCCCGAACTCCGACGCCTCGATATCCCGATACCTTTGGGACTTTCACTCGGCTTGAGAGGGTTAAACCCTATGCAACTCCTGTCAGATCGAACGGCTAACGGGTAATTGGGTGAGGATCCAACGACTCATGACTTCCTAAGCTTGAACTCCGGACGCAGCCGTAACCTCCTCGATTCTTTGTCAGATCGGACGGCTGGATGGATTTTTCTAATCCTCTACACAAGATTATGACCATCTGCTCTCCCTCCTTGTTGATTTCTACGAAGTGAACCGAGGACTCTTCCCTGGATTTATCCACTTATGCCACAAATTCCAAATGCCTTCTAATCACTCAAATGCATCCATTTTTTATGCTGCCTTCAATGATTTCAAAGGCTTTATCCCTCCTGAGCTCTCTCACAACTTTGAGTCTTAAAGAAGACCCTTGCACGCACTCCTTGCGGCAACCTTCAAAAACTTGAAGTGCTAATTGCTCTTCGACCTTGCTCACGCTCTGCAACAACGGTCTCTTAATGGCTTCTCCAATTTCAACCCCTGGTTTTAAGCTTGGTCTATGCACACCTTGCACGACTTATGTGCCTGACTGCACCTCTTGTGTGAATATGAGAATAACCGCTATCTCTCCTGAGCTTTCAGAGACGGATCTCTGAACCTTCTGTCAACGCACTCCTTGCGGACAATTCAACTGCACTCCTTGCAGGAACTCTTGCTCAGACAGAGAAACAATTGAAACTCATTTCACTTCCCTTTCCTCTCAGATTTCAACATTTAACAAGAAATCATTCATACATAGCATAAAATAAATTGCATGACAGAAAGAATAAAACATTAAGAACATAACATTTAAAGATGCATACACAGAGAAGATACGAACACCATGAGTCTAAATCACAACTTCTTTGTATTAATTCAAAAATTTTGTACATGGAGTCAGCTACACATCTCTCTTCTTCTCTTCTATGCTCTCTTTTCCTGCTAAAGCTACTGTTACAATGAACAATGAGGGTGTCTATATATGTTTTCCCTCCACTCCTAAAACTATCTAATCAGAGAATTTAAAGCTACCTACTATGGATGAGATCGGATCGCTCAAGGTCCTTTACAATATATAAGTACGCCTCTCCTTAACTATCTCATTTAAGTTTGGCGCATCCAATCTTCAAAAGTTTTAAACAATTGTCATGTGCTCTAAATGTGTTGTGCTTGCCCCACGCTCGCTTGACGTTGGCGATGCTCCTGCATCATACTGCCTCGCTTGAAAAAATTTCATGGGCTCCTGTCCATGAGCTCTTGCACGGTCTGCCCATGCTTCAGAATCTCTGCTTCATTCTCCCAGCTGGCATCTTCAACTGGATGTCCTTTCCATTTGACCAAGTATTCAAAGTACTGTTTTCTTCTGGTCTTTTTGCTCACTCTTTTGTCTAGTATGCTTTCTATTTGTGGCTTTTCTGCAATTGGCATCTGCTTTTGCCACTGAACCTCTGACTGTTCATCATTTGTTCTTGCTTCCTCAACTTTGTATGGGTACAAATATGAGACATTGAATATCGAAGAAATTTCGATCCCATCGGGTAATTCAATCTCATAAGCATTTGCCCCAAATTTCTTCAAGACCTTACATGGTCCAATTTTCTTCATTTTCAGTTTATTATATGTTCCTCTCAGGAACCTTTCCTTTCTCAAATGTGCAAGAATCAAATCACCAACCTCAAACTGAAGTTGTCTCCTGTGTTGATCTTCCCTACGCTTATACTCCTGGCTTGAATTCTACAATCGCTCCTTCACCTGGTTGTGAAGTTTCTTCATTACTTCTACGAAATCTTCTGCACTAGCGCTCCTAGTTGAAATCTGTTCTAAATTTCTCAATTCAGAAATTCCCCTCGGCTGTATGCCATAGACAATCTGAAATGGACTTTGCCCTGTACTCCTGTTAACTGATTCGTTATAAGCAAATTCTGCCTGTGGTAATATGTTGTCCCACTGGTTGTGGTGTTCTGTCACCAAGATTCTCAGCAAGTCTCCCAGACTTTTGTTCACCACTTCTGTCTGTCCATCCATCTGAGGATGATA
The DNA here is from genome assembly GCA_010110895.2 of Picea sitchensis. Taxonomy (NCBI): domain Eukaryota; kingdom Viridiplantae; phylum Streptophyta; class Pinopsida; order Pinales; family Pinaceae; genus Picea; species Picea sitchensis. Next base: position 57,758 of record SNQJ01S0058839.1, on the reverse strand, counting down.
AGCCAAACTAAAAGACAAGTTAGTTCCCAGCTTCTTCCATAAGGTCCTCCAAAAGTGCCCTATGAATTTAGTGTCTCGATCCGAAACTATACTCCTTGGTAAGCCATGAAGTTGAATGACTTCTTTGAAAACCAGATTCACAATGTGAGTTACGTCACTGGTTTTTTGACATGGAATGAAGTGTGCCATTTTCGAAAATCTATCCACCACCACAAAGATTGAGTCAAAACCTCTTTGTGTTCTTGGCAACCCCAATATGAAATCCATGCTAATTGCATCCCACGACCTTTCAGGTATGGGCAATGGTTGATAAAACCCCGCATTCTGCTTCCTTCCCTTCGAACACTGGCAAATCTTGCATCTTTCCATGAATCTCTTGACGTCTACTCACATTCCCGGCCAAAAATATGAATCATTCAACTTTGTGAACGTCTTGTCGTGACCAAAGTGCCCTGCCAATCCTCCACTATGTTTTTCCTTTAGCAAGTTCTCCCTCATGGCATTTTGGAATACAAAGTTGATTGCCCTTAAACAATAATACTTCCTGGATCATGTACTCTACCCATTGGCTTCTATCCCTGAGAATTGGATTCTCAGTTGCTTCATACGCCTCTTTAAAATCCTGATCATCTCTATACATCTCTATACTGATCATCTCTATACATGTCCCTGAGGTCATCAAAACCCAATGTTTTGGCCTTGACCTCCTGCAACAACAAACACTTCCTACTCAAAGCATCAACAACTTTGTTAGCAGTACCAGAAATATGTTTAATCACAAAAGTGAAATTTTGCATATATTCAACCCATTTGACATGTCTTTGATTCAACTTTTCCTGTTGAGTCACAAACGACAGTGCATGATTGTCACTATATAAGACAAACTCTTTGGGAATTAAGTAATGCCTCCATTTCTTCAATGCCTGGATGATAGCATAGAACTCCTTGTCATATGTGGAGTATTTCACCTTCGATTCATTCAGTTTCTCGCTGAAATATGCTATTGGCTTGTCTTCTTGACTCAAGACTGCCCCTATTGCAAATCCACTTGCATCACATTTCACTTGAAATGTCTTTTGGAAATATGGCAACACCAAGATTGGTTGTTCCGTAATCTTCCTCTTCAACAGATAAAATCTCTTCTCAGCCTCTTCCGTCCAGTGAAAAGATTTGTGTCTTTTCTTCACTATATCCATCATCGCTGCACTAATTCCACTGAAATTCCTAATGAAATTCCAGTAGAAACTAGCTAATCCGTGAAAACTTCTCACCTCAAATATGTTCCTTGGTGATGGCCAATTCTTGATCACTTCCACCTTATCTGGATCCATCCTTAATTTATCTGCAGAAATAACAAATCCCAAGTAAATGAGCTCTGTCTTCATGAATGAGGATTTCTTCATGATTATCAACAACTTTTCCTGTTGTAATTTCTGCATCACTGTAGCCAAATGCTTCAGATGCTCCGCCATTGTTTTACTGAAAATCAGTATGTCATCTAGATACACAATGACAAATTTCCCGATGAATTCTTTCAGGACTTCGTTCATTAACCTCATAAAGGTACTTGGCGCATTTGTTAAACCAAATGGCATAACAAGCCATTCATACAACCCTTTGTTAGTCTTGAATGCTGTCTTCCATTCATCACCTTCTCTCATGCGGATTTGGTGATAACCACTTTTCAAATAAATATTTGAAAAATACTTTGCTCCACTCAAGCAATCCATCAGATCATCCATCCTGGGCAATGAAAATCTATATCTGATGGTTATCTTTTTGATAGCTCTTGAATCAGAACACATTCTCCAGCCTCCGTCTTTCTTCGGACTGAGTATTGTCGGAACAGCACATGGGCTCAAGCTTTCTCTGACCAAACCTTTGTCCAACAAATCCTGGACTTGTATTTTAAATTCTTCATTCTCCTGCGGCGTTAATCTGTATGTTGCTTTGTTCGGTAAACTGGCTCCAGGTATGAGATGAACATGATGGCTCACACTCCTTATCGGTGGCAACGAACGAGGTAATTCGTCCACTACTATGTCAGTGAACTCTCCCAACAGTTCCTGAACCTCTTCTGGTAGATCATCTATCCTTGTGCTGGTCAAAAAAATCATTGGCTTCCTGACCACAATGAACTGTGGTTCCTCCTTCTTCTTGACCTCATTAAGGAGTTTCTTCCCACTCATGAGAAGTACAATGTTACTTACTTCAGGTTTCACTTCCTTATCTTTGATTGGAAGCAACATATGAGTTCTCCCATTCTTTTCTAGGGTGTATGTTCATCTTCCCATCGTGAATCACATTTCTGTCATATTGTCACGGTCTACCCAACAATAAATGACAAACATACATAGGAATAACATCACAGAGTATCTTATCATTATATCCTCCTATCTTAAATTCAACTAAACATTGTTTAGTGACATTTACCTGATGTCCCTTTTGTAGCCATGAAACTCTATATGGACTTGGATGTTCACTTGTCTCCAGCTCCATCTTTTCTACCATCTCTGTCGAAATGATATTATTCGTGCTACCACTGTCCACAATGACCTTGCATACCCTGTCCTTGGTTTTGAAAGCAGTTCGAAAAAGTCTGTTCCTTTGGGCTAAGCTCTCCACCTCCTTCTCTGGTGTTAAGAGAACTTTTCGCATCATCAATGATCTTCTGCCTTCAACATCTTCTGCCTCAACATCTTACCTTTGTGCTTCGGCAATGTGAGTCTCTCCAACCTCTTTCTTTTTATCCAAACATTCATAAGATTTGTGTCCATTCTTTCCACACGTGAAGCATTTTATCACTCCACCTCTTCCTCTAGTATGAGGAAAAGTATTATTATCAATATAATCTCCTCTCTGCTCAGTATGTTGTCCTCTCTGTTCAGCATATCGCCCTTGCTGTGAACTTCCGCCTCTCTCAGTTCTAGTCTGAGGTTTCTTCCAGTCCTCCTTGGGTTTCTGGTTTTTATCTTGGACCATTGATTTTCCCCTGGCTTGAATTCTACCTCGGACTCTCTGACCCTGTTTTTGGCTCAGCTTCTCTTCAGCCTTTAGAGCCATCTGGTAAGCATCTTCCATCGTTTGGATGGTTACCATGCTCATCTCATCCTGAATATCATATCTCAGGCCATTCATGTACCTGACAACCTTTTCATCATCGCTTTCCCGATGACCTGCCTTGANCAACTTCTCTTCAGCTTTTAGAGCCATCTGATAAGCATATTCCACCGTTCGGATGGTTATCATGCTCATCTCATCTTGAATTTCTCATCTCAGGCCATTCATGTACCTGGCAACTTTTTCATCATTGCTTTCCTGATGACCTTTCCTGATGTTCAGTCTGTAGAATTCTTCAGTGTATTCTTTCACTGTCATTAGCTTCTATCTCAGGTTTTGCATTCTCCTGAACAGAGTAATATGGTAATCCCTGGGAATGAATTTTTCCTTCATCTTCGCAATCATCCTATCCCAACTCCTGATTTTCTGCTTGCCTCTGCAACATCTGTCAGCTTGCAGTTCATCCCACCACAATGTTGCATGTCCCTTCAATCTTGTGACACCATGCCTGAACTTATTATCTTCCTCGACATCTTCATAGTCAAAGTATCTGTCCAGGGCTCTAATCCAGTTTAGAATCTCCTCTGCATCCAGGTTTCCTTCATAAACTGGGATGTCCATTTTCGCTCTTGCACCCATTCTTGAACTAGCTCTGATCAAATGTTCGTTTGTTGCATCTTCGGCTGCAACTTCTTCTTCATGTTCAACCTCTATTTCACTTTCAGAATCATTTAGATCCCCAGCACTGACTGTGCGTCTTTTGGCTGTCTCCATGTCTTCGAGTCTGGCTCGTAGATCATGCATCTCTCTCTCCATGGCTGGATCAGTCATCTACCTACCTCTTCTTCTCGGCATTTCCCTATCCTCTGGTGGATCAGGTGTTTTTCTGTCCCTTCTCCTTGGCGACATGGTGAAATTTTCCTTTTTCCTTACTACAGAAAACAAAGAATCATTTTCTGTGCTCTGATACCAAACCTGACGCAGACGCACCCTCTGCCTCAGCAGAGGTCCCTGCGCTGACCCCCCGGTCTGAAGGATCGTTCTAATTTTAATCTTCGGCTGGAGTGGCTCCTTCGATTCTCCATTGGAATCTCCTTTTAAAATTGACCCATGGGTCTTTTCAGCTCTTCTCAACCTCTAGGCCCGATCACTATTCTTTTCACGACAGAAAAATAGAAAATGGGGAATCGGGGTTTCAAAAATCTCGATGTCACAACCTTTTCTTTCCTAATTTCCCGATCTCCAATATCCCGATGTGCTCTAACTTCTGTTAGCCCTCTAGGCTAGGCTCGTGGTCCACATGACCTCCTTTCATATGACCTCAGTCCTACCACCTTTCCGGATTTCGGGGTTTTTGATGTCGAAGTGTATACGACCTCTTGTTCCCCGGATCCCCGATTCTTCGAATCCCGATATGACGTCACTAGGGAGCCCTTCCATCCTAAAACAAAACCAACGGCCATGATTGTTCACTAAATCAACAGCTCTGGATCTCCCTCCGGACTTCGTGATTTCAAATGCCAAAGTACTTTTGTCTTCGAGACTCTCGATCTCTCGAATCTTGATTTCCCGATATGACTTCTCTTTCGGGACTTTCCCCGAAAGTCGAGATTGTTGCCACGCATCCTCAAAGATGGATGGTTCAGATTTGTATCGGGGTTTCCCCTATGGATTTCCAGATCCCCCGTTATGACGAGATGACATCAGTTGGGCCCCATAACGAAGCTTCCCTCCTCATCGGGATTTCAGATTTTGCAATTCTGAAATGCAAGTGCTTCCTGTCTTCAGGATCCGCGAAACGCCAAACCTCAACTTCTTCAGATTTTTTGACACGCGTCCCAAATGGATGGACGGTTCAGATCAAATCTCGGGCTTCGCCAATCGCAAAGCCAAAACAAACCACTTATGTGAGTCTTGATGACCGATTCCCCGATTTGGATAATCTCATGACACGCGTCCTTCCTGGGATCCACGGTTGAAATCCTTTCGCTGTTTTGGGACTCAAAAGGTCTCAGACTCTTGGTCTCGAGACTTCCGATATGTCGATGGCTCTCGATTCTTGCCACGTGTCCCAACAGATGGACGACTCTGGTTTACTTCGGGGTTTTCACGATGGATTTACCCGATCTCTTGTCCACGGGATTTTCGATTCCCCGAACTCCGACACCTCGATATCCCGATACCTTTGGGACTTTCGCTCTGCTTGAGAGGGTTAAAGCCTGTGCAAATCCTGTCAGATCGGACGACTGACGGGTAATTGGGTGAGGATCCAATGGCTCACGACTTCCTGAGCTTGAACTCCGGATGCAGTCGTAACCTCCTTGCTTCTTTGTTAGATCGGACGACTGGAGGGATTTCGCTAATCCTCTACACAAGATTCTGACCATCTGTTCTCCCTCCTTGTTGATTTCTACGAAGTGAACCGAGGACTCTTCCCCGGATTTATCCACTTATGCCACAAATTCCAGATGCCTTCTAATCACTCAAATGCATCCACTTTTTATGCTTCCTTCAATGGTTTCAAAGGCTTTATCCCTCCTGAGATCTCTCACAACTTTGAGTCTTAAAGAAGACCCTTGCACGCACTCCTTGCGGCAACCTTCAAACAATTGAACTGTTAATTGCTCTTCGACCTTGCGCACGCTCTACAACAACGGTCTCTCAATGGCTTCTCCGATTTCAACCCCTGGTTTTAAGCTTGGTCTATGCACACCTTGCACGACTTCTGTGCCTGACTGCACCTATTGTTTGAATATGAGAATAACCGCTATCTCTCCTGAGCTTTCAGAGACGGATCTCTGAACCTTCTGTCAATGCACTCCTTGTGGACAATTCAACTGCACTCCTTGCAGGAACTCTTGCTCAGACAGAGAAACAATTGAAACTCATTTCACTTTCATTTCCTCTCAGATTTCAACATTTAACAAGAAATCATTCATACATAGAATAAAAGAAAATGCATGACAGAAAGAATAAAACATTAAGAACATAACATTTAAAGATGCATACACAGAGAAGATACGAACACCATGAGTCTGAATCACAACTTCTTTGTATTAATTAAGAACTTCTGTACATGGATTCAGCTACACAGCTCTCTGCTTCTCTTCTATGCTCTCTTTTCCTGCTAAAGCTACTGTTACAATGCACAATGAGGGTGTCTATATCCGTTTTCCCTCCACTCCTAAAACTATCTAATTGTAGAATTTAAAGCTACCTACTAACATAAATTCTTTCTACCTACTATGGACGAGAGCGGATCGCTCAAGGTCCTTTACAATATATAAGTACACCTCTCCTTAACTATCTCATTTAAGTTTGGCGCATCCAATCTTCAAAAGTTTTAAACAATTGGCATGTGCTCAAAATGTGTCGCACTTGCCCCACGCTCGCTTGACGTTGGCGATGCTCCTGCATCACCTCTCGACTCTAATACCAACTTAAGAAACGAGAGGATGAAAACAAACTCCTCGGGCGAGACACATTAATAATTGATCTTGTTAAACCCATCTGGGGTCGTTTATAGCCCCAAGGCCTGATTTGTGCAAAATTTAATTCGCAAAGACACAAGTCTCTCCTCAAGTTCCTTAAGTGCACTTAGTTCCTTAAGGGTTGCAAATTGTGGCAGTTTTCCATTTTCAAGCGATCGTTTGCATGGAAGACAAATTTTGCTACTGAAAAATGGTTTATTGTGCGCTGTCAGGCGGAGGTATTCTTGAAAATCAGGCGTGAAAGACTTTTTTTTTTTGAGAAATTCAATTGTTCACAAATTGCACATGCAATGGAAGGAGTGTCTTTAATTTGTTTCATGTACGTCTGTCTTGCATTTTTCTTTCGCAGACAAGTATGAGTAGAAAGTGTTTGTTGGTTTTCATTGGTAGTAGTGCATTTTGTTGCTTCTAGACCACAGAATGTGACAGGTGCATGGCCATTCTGGGATATGCGACCATACCTATTTCTGTTATGTTGTGCATGAACAAATTTCTTTATATTGTGATATGTGAGTTTCTCTCTAAAAGGAAGCGTAGCAATGTATTTTTTTTCTCTCGTGCGTGACCATTTTCAAGTTGTGGTAACTTACTCTACGTTTCTTGTCCAAGGTCACTATGACCTGATGGAAACTGGGATGAATTTCACTCTGATTCACATTGTCATAACTTAGTGTACGTTTTTTGTTTAAGGGGTGTATGGCCTCATCACAATTGAGACGAATTTTACGCATAAATTTTTTCAAGTTGTGATAACTTTCTCTACGTTTTTTGTTTAAACCCTGTATGGCCTCATCACAACTATGATGAATTTCACGCATAGATTTTTTTTTCAAGCCCTGTATGGTCATATTGCAATCGGGAGGAGTTTCATTCTCACTAAAAATCATTTGACGCATATGCAGATTCGATGCAGTTTGGATGGCATGGACATTCAACCCTAAACCACTTATATGTCAAAGCAAAGGTTCATAATGGATATGTGTTGTATATGTTTTCAATGAGAGGATGTCAATTGTTCGATCGTGATTTGAATCAATAGACCAGGAATGGACAATGCCATCTGGCAAGGCCGATCACACCTGGATATTTACTTTGAACGTGATAGACAACCATTGCAAACAAAATCTACAGCCCTCCACATTCCCTTTTTCATATGACAGTGCCATGTTTACAAGGTATTCTTGCCAACTTCCAATTGTCGCCATATTTTGTAGGAGATATGGCGAAAGGTGCTCATGCAAGCACCTAAAATCCTATTGGTTGTCGCCTATAATTTCATTGCAAAAGGACTGTACAGTGTAAAGACGCAACGATTGCACATCGAACTCCGTTGCTACCAAATAAAAAATTGCATTGAACAAACTATCTCCACAACTAGACACAATAGTTGTTGCTAGTTGTAAACCATGGCAGTCTATGCGATGCATAACCTGTTGCCACTGCGATTAAAGGTATTTTCAAATGAGGAACAAGTGAATATGAGCTTCTTCAACATTGCATATGGACATTTTTCTGTATAGTAATGGTTCATAATGACCACTAACAATATTGACATCATTAAACAAAATGCAATATGGATTGTCAGATGCAGTTTTGTTGAATAGTAGATATCTTGTTTTTCTTTTCAATGACCATATTCCAATTGATATATTGAGCTAGTTAGACAGTCATTTTATACAAAATGTATCTCCCCAAATTCCCCTCTCATGTGCAGGGAGAATTGGAGATGCAGACAACCGCATCTTTGAAAAATATGTAGCGACATCATGTATTCCATGCAATTTCCAAAGAAAATCAGATTCCAGTTCATATTCATATGACTCTAATGCCTCAACGTTGCCATTTTTTAAACAGGCCAGAAAATAATTTATTAATCCATTGTGCAGGTCGGTTGAGGAATAACGAAAATGTAGTAGAACTTGAAATTCATCAAAGAGGCAATACCCTACAGTATATGAGAATGCATCCAATCTAAAAAGCCCATTTCTATGCAAAACCTCATCAATGTTGTCATGTATAATGGAGTGTGTATCTATTTCATACGAGTCAACATCTATTACTTCTTTCATATTTTGAACTGCGATTTTGAAGCTATTTGTTAGATACTTTCAGTTTGCATGAAAACAGAGAAAAGGGGAAACAAGAATAAAAGTAGGAAAAAAAAATTAAAGAAAAATAGGAAAACTACAAGCGCGGAACTGGGTACCAATCCCCGTATGTATCTTTCAACCTTCTTCTTGTCAACTTCAATCCCCCCTAGTACCCATAGCAGATGAAAAGAAAACAAACCCACACTAGAAAGAGAACCAAACAAAAAGAAACAACGCAAATAAATAACACCATAAATTTACTCAGTAGAAAGATCGATTTGAACCTATTCATGGCATGCATCCTACAAGCTTCTTAGAGTCAGAGAAAAGTTCTGCAAAATACAAAGGACATGACAAAGGAAATAGTTGGATGTAGTTTTCTGACCCATAGAATGAAAGCATTCCCTGCGTCTACACCCTGACGAATGGTTCCCTCTTGTGTTACCTCCGAACTACTTTTAGAAAACCCCTCTGCATTGCAATTTTCGAAATAGCAATGGACGTCGCAACCGGCATATGAAGACACTTGGTTTCCAGGAATATAAATTAAGCACACAGAGAAAGATGGTATGCAATATAATTTTGAGGCAGGGACTCCCACCATTGAAAAATACCAACAAAATGATGGAACAAAAACTTACCCGTCAAGAAGGGATGACAATAGCTCAGCCCCAAAAAATGGAAACCGCAACAACAGGTCCAACAAATTTCAAAGTTGAAGAACAAAAAACCAGTGAACTGGGAGTCTTTGGAGACACCTGTTGAACTTTCTCTTCTTCTTCTGTCAGATTCTCTTCATCTTCCCTTCTACTTCCTTTTCATCTTTTGCTTCTTCTTCTAAGGGTTGTTTCATTGATTCATTTTCTTCCTTTGATTATGGTCTGGTTGTTTCATCAATTGTTACGTTGATGCTTTCCACAACTTTGTTAAATATTAGATTGTAACACTTGTATGCTTTCCTTGTACTTGAGTAACCAACAAGTACCCCTTTGTCCACACGAGAGTCAAACTTTCCCACTCCGCCATCTTCTCTTTTGATATAACATTTTCTTCCAAAAACTCTGAAGTGCTTTACATTTGCTGGTCTTCTTTTCCATAGTTTGTAAGGAGTTTTGTCAATGTTGTTTATGATCATTAATCTGTTTCGAATGTGAACTATTGTATGCACTTCCTGTGTCCAAAAAATATATGTCAATTTCAAATCCATTAACATTGTTCGATCCATTTCTTGTACTGTCATGTTCTTTCTTTCAATAACTACATTCTGTTGAGGTGTCCTAGCAACGGAGAATTGCATTTTTATTCCATGATTGTTGCAGTAGTCCATAAATTCCTTTGAGGTGAACTCTCCTCTATTATCAAATCTCAAGCATTTGATTTTTGAATCCATTTCATTTTCAACCATTTCCTTGTAGATCTTGAAGTTTTCAAAAGCTTTTGACCTTTTCTTGAGAAATTAAACCACAGTCATTCTTGTATAATCATCAACTAATAACATAAGGTGTTTCTCACCTTTCAAGCCCTTTGTTTTAGTTGGTCCAACTAGATCAGTATGCACAATTTCTAGTGGTCTTGTCGTTGAATATTCCTTTGATTTAAACCTGGTCTTTGTTTTCTTTCCTTGTTGACAATGCTTGCACAAAGTGTTGGTTGGTTTCGTGATCTGGGGCATTTCTCTGTCTGCTTCTCTTTTTCTGACTTTAACAAGGTTATCAAAATGTATGTGCCCCATTCTTTTGTGCCATATCCAACTTTCATCTTCTTTTCCTAGACAACACTTTTCATTTCCAATTTCACTTAACACATATATGTGGCTTGAAGTTCTTGCAGCTGTAGCGACCAATTTCCCTGAACCTTCGTTTCTTATCTCTCACTTTTGTGAATCAAAAGTAACTTTATGACCTTGGTCACACATTTGAATCACACTTAGAAGATTATGTTTCATATCTTTTACTAGTAGAACATTTTTCATCTTTTCATTCTTGTTCCCAATTTAGATTGTGCCTTTTCCAATGATTTTGGTTGAATCATCATTTTCGAAGGAGACCAATCCATATATTTCCTTTCGTAATGTAAGAAACTTCTCTCTATCACTTCTCATGTGTTTTGAACATCCATTGTCAACATACCAACTGTGTTTCTTCTGCTTAGCTGTTAGAGCAATTGTGCATTCTTCATTGCTATACTGATCTTTCTTTCTTATCCATGTCATTTTCTAAGGTTCATGTCTATGATTGTTGTTATTTTGTTGAGGTTCTTTAGGAAGGACTATCATTCTGCAATCTTTGGCCACGTGTACAAAATTATTACATTTGTAACATTCCACTTTAGTTCTCAAAGATTCAAACCTGTTGTAACTTCTTATCTATGTTTCACTAGGTCTTCTTGAATAACCCCTTTGTGTATGACTCTCAAAGTTGTTATTGTTCATGTTGTTAGCTCTGCAATTCACAGCTTTATGTCCAAAATTATTACATGCATAACATAAACCAAAAAATATAGTTTGATACCTGGGAGTTGAAGATATTCTGAAAGGAGGTGCTGTTATGAATCATTCTTCTTATTGAGGCCTATCTGTCCGTCGTTGATTCTGAAATTTGAATTTTCTTGGTGGAGGAGAGTTGTTGTAATATTCCTTGTATATCTTCTTATCCCCTTTGATTGTTTCTGCATAACTTTTTGAATATGTTTCTTGCTCTATTTTTTTGGAGCTTGATCCCTTTTCTGTCTGATTGTATCCAAGTCTGGACTTGTCAAGATGAGATTTTTGACCACTGATAATGTCATCCAAAAATTTTGACCTATTATGCATATTTTTCTTTTGAATATAATTTCTTAGTGCGACAATCTTTGCTTCCAAGTTTCCAATGATCCTGTTCTTTTCTTCTAGATTTTCTTTGAGTGCTTCATCAATTATTTTATCTTCTTCTATTTGAACCTTCAATTTTGTGATCATTTGTTCTTGTTCTCGAGTATCCTTTTTTCTTGTCTAGTTCTGCTTGTAGTTTCCTTTTTTTCTTCTTTTCTCTTATGATAACTTCTATGGCACACATTAATTCTTCTCGATAGTCAACTTCTGCTTCTTCAATTTCTTCTTCGACTTCTTCATATTCTTCTTCGACTTCTCCATATTCTTTTTCAGAGTCTTCTTTGTCAGAGTCTTTTACTGCCATGAATAGAACTCTTCATGTCTCACTGTCACTAACTTCATCTTCATCTGATGATGAGATGTCTTCTTTGGTGCATAAGCTTTTCTTGAAAACTTTCTTTGTAGTTATTTTGCCTTTATATGTGTGTTTCTCTTTTGACTAACCTTCATCATTTCTCTTTTTCTTATGAGGAAATTTGTTAGCAAAATGACCAATACCATCACAATTAAAACAAATTAAAGGAAGCTTACCTCTATACTTACCGTCGGTTCCCTTGTTCAGTCTTTTGACGAGGTTGGCCACTTCTTCATCATCTTCTGAGACGTCACTGATACTGCTATATTCTTCTTGTTCCTTTTTCTTTTGTTTTAATCTTTTCGATTCTTTGAAGGATGTTTATTTTACATATGGATTTTCCTGTTCAGTTCTCATTTCATATGCTGTGAAGATTCCATGCAGTTCGTCCATGCTTATTGAGTTTAGATCCGATATTTCTTCTAGTGTTGATATCTTAGGGTTAAATCTCATAGGAAGAGATCTTAGTACCTTTTGAACAATTACATATTTTTCGATTTCTTCTCTCAATCCTATGATTGCATTCACTGTTTCATCGACTCGTAAGATGTAGGCTGCAATATTCTCATCTTCCTTCATTTTTGGTTGTTCGAACTGACCTATGTAAGTTTGAAGCTTTGTTGCTTTGACTTTTGTATCTCCTTTATAAATATTTCGAAGCTTGTCCCAAATATATTTAGCGGATTTACAATGTGCAACTTTGGTGAATACCGTATCACTAAGACCATTCAAAAGTGCATTTTTGGCTTTGGAATTATTCTAACCGAGTTTCATTGCTTTGTTATTTGTTAGTGGAACTATTGGTGTTGTGTATCCATCTACAATTGATTGCCAAACTTGAAATCCCTGTGCCTGT
>SNQJ01S0058839.1:24181-43041 GCA_010110895.2 Picea sitchensis | reverse complement strand
TGTTGGCGAGTATTGTATTCTGAGAGAGGAGACTGTGAGAAAACGAAGAGGAAGTTACAACAGGTTTTGTTGTAGGTTGCATCCCTTCATTTTGTTGGATAATAATAAAGAAAGGACCTAGCAATTTCTCTGGTGGACGTAGCCCACACTGGGTGAACCACGTAAATCTGTGTCTCTCTTGTATTGTGTATCTTATGTGTTTTGTTTCCGCATTTGTTTTATTTTATTGCTCCACGGTCCTGTTTTTCTAACACTATGTTGTGGTGCACCGTTTCAAGGGTAAAAGAAATTTGTGTGTGAAACGACGCAAGTAAGAAAAATTTTGGAGGTTAAAGTTTAAAAAAACATTTGAATTTGTCTTTTGTTTTAAATAGGACGTTATAAAAAATTTGCTTGTTTTCTTTGAATCAAATTTGAAATTATAGAAATATTTGAATTTGATTTTGCTTTGAATATATGCAGTTATAAGAAAATTAGTTGTGAAAGATAGAAACTTAGGAAATTGCAACATATCGCTTTGAAAAATACTTTTGGTTGAAACACTGCAAGAATAAAACTTTTAATTTTTGTGGTTTATCACATCGCACAGGTGAAAAATTTTGATGCTTTAGATATATCAAAGGAAACAAATGTTACCTTGCGACATGTCGCACCGTAAGAAACATTCACTTATCTTGTTTGAAACATTTTATGACGATGTGACATGTCATGATTAAAGAGTTTTTGGGTGTGATATGTGTTGTGTCATTGGGAAAATTGTTTTAGGTGGAACATGTCACATGAAAAGAAACTTTTGTGCGATGTGAAAAATAAAGTTTTCACAAGTTTTAAAAAAAATCTAAGTTTCAAAACAACTTCCTTAAAGGCTAAGGAAAAAATCAAACCACATCTTTGAAGAGCCTAGTAAGTTTCAAAGGAAAATAATCAGGATAGGATTCATAAGATTTTGAATCAGGGAAAACATTAAGGATGTGATATTTATCCTAGAGTGTATATAGTGAGGTGAATAATGTAGTTAATGTCCATTATAAAGTAGGAAAATCATGTTAGAAAAGGAGGATCATAGTGTAATAATATAAAACAAATACAAAAATAAAACACAGAAGATACACAATATAATAGTGACACAGATATACGTGGTTCACCCAATATGGATTATGTCCACTAGAGAAATTTCTAGTCCTTCCTTTATTATTATCCACCAATGAAGGGATACAACCTACAACACATTTTTTATAACTTCCTCTTTTTTTCTCATAGTCTCCTCTCTCATAATACAATATTCACTTTCATACCCAACCATAATACAATTCCCTAATACATAAAAGAGGGTTTCCTTCTAGGGAAAAAAAACCCTAACATAACTTCTATCGTTAGATCTGTAACCTAATGATGAACGATTTAGATTGACTATGAAATTACAATATTTTAAAAGGAAATTTTTCCAAAAATTTCTCTTTTGGGGCATTTCCCTTGAACTCCCTCTAGGGGGGGCTCCATAAAGTGTCATTTCTCCCGCNGTGGGTGGATAACCCCACACCCCCCCCTCGTCAGGTGTTGGGTATGTGTTATATTCTTTGCACGAACAACTTTAGTGTCTACTACGTTGCGTCAGGCATGCAAGGGGGTTTTGAGGCTTCGCAAGGGTTAGGGGCAGTCTCCCTAAGAAAAAAAAAATTCCCCAGGAAACATGTCACATTTTTGCCTCGTTTTTCATGTTCCCTCGATTTTTGTGTCCATTGTTTGGCAGTTTTTTGACACATGGTTTTTTCCGATGGTTTTCTATTTCTGATAAAGGAATTAGGGTTGTTGACTAATCCAGGTCATTGGGTTAGGATTTCGGATGTCTCTATCTCTTATATGTATATTTTATTGTAAACAATGTATCACTAGTAATGAATATAGAATATGATGGTTTTCCCAGTTTGGGTTTCCAAGGGAAAAATCTATGTGTAATGTGTGTATTTTCCATTGTATATTTTTTGTTCTTTTACTGAAAATATGTTTGCAGTAAATATTGTACAAGGTTAAAATATACATCAGGAACTAGGATCCAAACATGACTGACAAGACCTCTAAATCAGGAAGATAATCAAGCTCCACAACCAACAAATCATTCATTTTTTTCATGGCATAATATATCAACATTTGGAATAATTTCTTATGCGTAAATGTAATTAGGTGAAATTCTTTAGCTGACATAGACACACACACACTCAATATATGTGTTGGGAAAATATTTCCACTCTCATTTTTTTTTAGTATTATATTTCCCTTTATATTTGAGAAATTTATATTTGTGTGGGGGAAATATTACCATTCTCATTTTTTTACATTTCCTTTAATAATGAAGAGGGATTAAATTTGTTGGAGATTCCATGATTAAAGGTTGACCATTTCAACAAATTTCTCTAAAGCTTACATCTAGTCTCCTATGTTTGCTAGGCTCAATAAACCATGAGAGATTACAAGATGGGAGAATAATTTATAGAAACTCTAATTTTTATCACTTCATCAATGATAACTATATTTGAAGTGTCAATAATTTGAAATTAATTGATATAACAATTATTGAGGAATTTGCAAAGTTCACATCAAGGTACTTTAATAGTAAATTTTGTAATTGATATGTCTCTTTCTACAGATCAATTATAATCCCACTAAATTGACCCATGATCATTGGCGTGTGCTCAAATTGTCATCTTTGTAGCACCCATCCAACACTTTTTGTACACCTTTCTCCCATTCCATTTCCATCTTAATACCCTTTTCATCCACAATGATGCATTTTTGGTTAAGGTATAATTACCCTCTCACCATGCCATTTCAATACTTTTTCTTATGCATTTTTAGGAGATTATCACCTTTTGTGCTAACAATGGTATACAAGAACAAGGCTGCACAAGTATGTTCCCAACATAAGAGATGCAACTCATAAGTATGATATATTGCAACTCCCTTCTCGAGTGAAGATGTTGCAACTCTATGTTGTTTTGATTTTGATCGTTGTTGAAAATCTTAGCGTTACAACTCTATGTTGTTGTGACTCTTATCATTGTTGAAAATCTCATTGTTGCAACTCTTGGTACTGCAACTCTCCGCTGCTACAACTCTTAGTGTTGCGACTCTCATTGTGCTACAACTCTCATTACAAAATTGTTGTTGCAACTCACTATTGTCGAAACTCTCACAATAGGACTAGTGTTGCAACTCTGCACCTACCGTAACAACTCATCATTTAGTTGCACAGTTGTCACTAGTTATTAGCTTGTCCATCAAAAAGGAATGGACAACTCAACCACTACTTTCCATGGACAATTTAGTCAGCATGCACCCAATTTTCTCCATCTTTTGGAGAAAACAATGTAACGAGATGAGACAACCCGATTTTCATGGTTGTATAAATATCCCATCTCTCTCAGAGCCAAGGGATGGAGAAAAAGTAGAAGAAATTTTATATACAACATTGTATTGCTCTACACATTTTCATTTAATACAAGTTTCATTTCGTTCCTGTTCAATTAATGTTGTGATTAAGTATTTAAGCGCCCTATTGCACTCTTAGAGAAACATCTCATCTAAGGAGGTAGGCCCCCTCCTTAGCTTGGTAATGTTTGTATCTTATATATTTTGTAGAAGTAGACGTAGCATCATTTGTATCTTTTCATTTATTTCCAACAATTCCTCTATTAACATCTTTTCGATTGTTGTAGCCCAACGTTAACATTGCAGGGTATCATTTTCTAATTGATGAGTGAATAGTTATAGCATCCTTTCCATATTTTCATGTATTTCCAACAATTCATATATTAACATTGTGTTGATTGTTGTAGCTCAATGCTAATGTTGCAGTGTATCGTTTTCTAATTGATGCGTGAATAATTGTAGCACCTTTTTAATATTTTTCATTTATTTCTAGAAATTCCTCTATTTAACATTGCTACAACTTTAATATTTCATTTGTTGCAATTCAGGTTGTTGCAACTTGTGTAGCTGTGAATCGTGTTCCCATTACTCATGTTGCTGCAAATTTGGTTGCTACAACTGTCGTCGCTACAACTCGCATTGCTGTAACTTTGTGTTACAACATTTAGCTTTCTAGTTAATAATTGTATAGTTTGTAGTTTGAGATAGTTTATTCCCTTTTATTACAATCATAGTGTTGTTTGATTCCTATAGCTCAAGGTTTACTGCATCTCAGTATATGATCCATGTCACATTAGTCAAGATCATATTAATACTTGAACTAATCACCTTTACTTTCCTGCAAGTGTGATTTACTTTTCCTATGAGTGCCATTTACTTTCCTGCAAAGTGTGATTTAATTTTCTTGCAAGTGTGATTTACTTTTCCTGCAAGTGTGATTTAATTTCCTGCAAAGTGTGATTTAATTTCTTGCAAGAGTGATTTACTTCCTACAAGAGTGATTTATTTTCTCTCAAGTGTGACAATTACTTTCCTACAAAAGTGTGTTTCCATTCATGCAAGTGTGTATTTGATTACAAGAAGCGGTTTATTTTGGCGACTTGATAAAGCAACTTTGTATCTTACCTTGTGACATTCATTTGAAAGTACTACAGACTCATTGGAAATTACAACAATATATTTGCATATACGGTGTACTATAGTTCGTAAGTTCAATAGGACCTTGGATCGATAATTAAAGGCACAACTTTTTAGTTTCTTACTAAATTAATTAGGAATTAATTGAAAAGTCCGTCATTTTTGGCGTTGTTTTCGGGGATCTGTCAAAAGTATAATTGTTTTTTTGTTGTTGTTTGGATTTTTCATTTCAGTAGATTGAGTGATATGATTTCCTTTCAACAAATTGTAGAATTCTTTTCCCATCTTCTCTATTCACAAAGTTAGGGATCAACAAGGAAGATTCATTAGTTCATCCAAAAACCCTTGTAAATATAACAATTCAGGTTACTCTCAAGAGGGAAAGGATCCTAGTCAACCGAACTATTTGTCACCTACAACAAGTTTTCTTTCCAAGAAGCGACCTGAGATCTCCACTCAAGAATATGAAACTGTAAAAGGTTTTATGCAAACAAAAGTCTCTCCTTCGAAGTGTCTGATCAATGAAAAATACCAGTCAAGGGTTTTCATCTTTCCTAAAGAACCTTCATAAACAAAAGACAACCCTCAGAGAGAGATGGCACATGAAACTATCAAATAAGATACATATGCCTTTGGATTTACACTTAAAGGATTAAATTAAGAGACCAAAATGAATAATATCCCTTACTCATCCTTGCCAAATTTTCATGGCCTATCTAAAGAAGACCTTGAAACCTTCCTCTTAGAACTCAACATGATTTGTAGAAGCCATGATTATCTGTCAAATGCCTAGAAATTGAAACTTTTCCCTTCGAGACTCAAGAACGTTGCACTACGTTGATTCATGGGCCTTGGTAAGGAAAACATCTGCACATGGGACCAAATGACACGGATATTCTTGGAAAAGTACCAAGATTGTTGTAAAAATAAAGAAAGGAGGGAAGAAGGCTTAAAAATGACACAGGAAGAAGATGAGAGACTTGAGGATTATGTTGAAAGATTCAATTATTATTTGTAGAGGGAAAGGAAATGAGATTTGGCTCCAAAGACACGTTGTGTCTTATTCTTGAGAGGAATATGAGATGACTGCATTGAATTTCTCAACTTGATGGGTGAAGGAAATATATCCCAGCAAAATTTGATTTCATATTGGAACTTTGTCGCAAATATTCAAGAGGTACTTCAAAAACAGGCAAAGTACCAAGAGATATATTAACAAGGACTAGCAAATCAACTAGAAGTGGAGTTACAATAGAAGAAATCAAGAACATGTTAGAGGACTTCAAGACTGATATACTTAGTTCCTTAATCTCCCAGTTGGACACACTGCAAATGAAGAAAAAGAGAGAAGCAAAGGCATCTTTGGCTATCTTTTTTCCACGATGCTGAAAGAAGCACCTGTGGAAGTAATGACCATTGGACCAAATTGAGGTTTGTGGAATATGTAGTGAATTCTATGCCACTTGCAACTATCCATCCCTACCAGGATTGAAATATATCTATTAGAAAGATGAGGAACCAGAGAAACTATGCTTTGCTTCTCAGAAACGACCATGGAAACCAAACCTCAACATATGGTTCAAGACTAGTCTCAATATTTTAATTCATGTTGGAATAACCCTTCCATGTAGTATACTTCTCAACCATGGTTTCTTCCAACACAAAAATGGGTGGCTCCACCTCCTCCAAACCCAATTGTGGCAAGAGGGGTGGATAAATCCCACTTTAGGAGGCCCTCAATAGGCCATGTCATAGCCACCTGTGAAACTTCTTCCCCCTCTACATATGAAGGACTACACATCACCCCCTCCTTGACCACATTACCTACACAAACCATCCCTAACCCTAATAATGAGAGGTCAACCCAACCATCACAAGTTGTTGGACTTGCCACCCACCCCACCTATTTCATCTCTTCCCTGGACTACCATGATATCTATCTTTGATCTGGGAAGAAATTAACCAAGGACCAACCTCATGTTCGTATTGAAGATTTGAATGATGATATCCAGAATGAAGAACCAAAAAAGGAACAATATCATGAACCTTTGAAAGTTGATCATGCCCACCCTGAACTTCAAAACCCACCCTATCCAAAAATATTAAACCTAGAGAAACCTCTTACTCAGACCGAGTTTGAATTATTGGGGGAAATCAAGAATGTGTGTGTTAAAATATTATTGTTCCAAGTGATAAAAGATGTACCTATCTACTTGAAAGTGGTACAAGAACTTTTTTTAAGGAAACTCGGTAGAAAGAGGAAATATCCCCAAAATGTCTATGTTATGGGTAAACTGTCAAACTTAATGATAGGGGGAGTTCTCATGGCCAAATACTCTAAACCTGGTAGTCTGGTAGTTAATGTGCATATTAATAATACACTCATCAACAACACATTAATCGACCATGGTTCTACCATTAAATTATGATACATGAGACCATGGAAACCTTAGGACTCACTAGTCTTAGGGAAACCCCAATTGTACTCCAACTTGATGACAAATCAACTATCAAACCATAGGGCATCTTAGAAGACATAGTGATCTTCGTATATTTGTGGGAATATCCCGCTGACTTTATTATCCTACAACCCAAAACCTCTTTGGGAGGTATCCTTTAATCTTGGTAATGCTCTAGTTGGCCAATGTTGATTCTTACATCGTTTGTAGGATAGGAAATATGACAGTTTCCCATGGGACCTCTACAAAACTATTAACCATGTCTACTTCCACCAAACCCAACATAGATTTTGAAATACCACTATGGGCGGAAGAAGAAGATAGTGATGAAGAAGGATAAGCTCACCAAGTCCTCTCTATAGATCAATACTTAGCCATCGGAGAGAAAATACAGGTTGATGAAATCAGTGATTTCATAGCTTCTTCTTCCTCAACCAACTCACATGTTCTTGAGCATGTTATGCATCTAGAGACACAGTCTTCTCTCGCCTCAACCAAAATATCACTTGTAGAACACAAGTCATCACCTGAAAAATATCAAGGGTCCACCACAAAAACTATAGAAATCAGTCGTCGAAAAACCTTGAACATTAATCAGGGACTAACTGAACAACAAAAAGAGTGACTAGTTAAAGTGGTACAAAATCAGAGTGATGCCTTTACCTAGTATTACTCTGACATGAAGGGAATCCATCTTGACTTATGCACACACCATATATACATTAAAGAAGGGTCTAGACTCATTCGCTATCCCAAGCACCAGATGAATCCAACACTAAAATACATAGTTAAGGAAGAGCTATAGAAATTGTTTGCATCCAACATTATCTATTCAATTTATGACATTAAATGGATCTCTCCTCTTGGCATGGTACCAAAAAAGAATGGTAAATGGAGGATTTGTGTGAACTGTTGATCAATTAACAAAACAACACACAAGGACCATTTCCCACTTCCATTCATTGACCATTTCCTAGATATGTTAGTAGGTAAGAATGCTTTTATTTCCTCGATGGATTCAATGGGTATAACCATATCCAGATCACGCCTAAGGATTGAGACAAAACAATGTTTATCTGTCAATGGGGGACATTTGGCTATCATGTTCTACTACTTGGGTTATGTAACGCTCGTTCCACCATTCAAATAGTTTTAATTGGTATACTCTATGATTTAATTCATCATTATGTGGAAATATATATGGACGACTTCACAACATATGGAAATCAATTTGATGACACATTGGTAAATTTATAGAAACATTGATAAGGTGTAAAGAATCAAATGTTTCCCTCAACAATGAGAAATTTGAAATGATGTTGATTGATGGAATAGTATTTGATCCAAAAAGGATCTATAGAAGTCTAAGGATAACTCAGAATTCGCAGAAGCACCTCAGGAAGCTCAGAATAGCCTCAGCAGATAGAGAAAGGGAAAAAATTCAAAGTGCTAAAAACTTAGTGAAATCATCATCTTGCAAAGAGTGCATCACAAGATTTCCAACGGTGTAAATGGCTCATCAAACAGAGTTGTGGATCAAAAGATATTCGCGGTCAAATTTTTGGTCAACCTAGCCCAGTCAACATGGATGAGTCAGCATCCGTACTGCTAATGTTAGCATTAGTATGGATGACGTCAACATCTGTATAGAGTACGTGGAACATGCAGAGGGAGACACATGTCATGAATATGTCAGCATGATGACGTGGAAGTACCAAAGGCTGCCACATGTCACTCGTTTTTGGCCTTTTCTAGTCAATCCATGGACCAATGGTAAAGCGCCACGTGGCAGACCATAAAACCACCTGGAAGGTGACGTGGAAAGATGATGTGGCAAGGGTGACATGGCATGACCATGCAATGTGGTGACGTGGGCCAATAAATGGCTTCCACATGGCCCAGTCATGGGCTACCACATGGTAGCGAGCAAATGCCCAATGAGGTCTAGAAACCGAAAGTTCGAAAAAAAAGGGTTGGCCAATGACCAACTCCTTTTCCACTAAATATAGCAACAGATCCACTCTCCACCAAATACATTGACAGTTCCACTATTCCGCCATACTAAGAGTACTCCACCAAATCCATAGGGGATTTAATATAACATATGGTTGTAACAGGACACCAAAAGGGGAGGCCCACGGGATTGACTCTGAGACCTCCCCAACCATAAACTTTAATAATCCAGCTACCAACCGTTAGGCCAATGACCTTTGTTGGTAAAATCCACCCACAATTTTATTTAAAATATGGAATTTCGCCAATGCCAAAGAAGGTGCTCGACGATAAGATCGGGAACAATTTTTGAGGCAAGGACAAAGAATTAATTGCAGGTTGTAGGCACAGAAACCGAGACAAGATTTCTCATGGGCCTGGGAGTTCCAGAGTCATATTGAGGCATGGAGACAGTCATTTTTGGGTAATTCGACGCCACGAACTCAATGGTTATGTCTGTTTTCTGATCTGAGCTAAAATCTTGCAGCTTAATTCCAGAATTAGGTATACTTATGTATTTTTCTAAATTCTTTCGTTGAGTTAATAAAAAGGCCTACCCATTTGAGAGAAGGACCCGGAGACATAGTCTATCAGGGACGAACTCCCTTATCAAGTTTTTTGTGTTCATATTTGATGCTTATGTCTCTTTATTATTGAGCTTTTCCTTCTTTATGGTGCACTTCAATTTATGCTCATTTAATACAATTCTTTAATAAGTCACATCAATGAAAAGATCCTAGATCATGTTGGTATCAGAGCACTCACCTTTGACTTGAATTATTGAGTGTGAAATCTTACTAGGGCCAAGCATAAACAGGGTGAAGGAACACTTAATACTTTCAACCTTGAACCTGGCCATGCATCCCGAAGAAAGAAAATGTATGAAGAGGACAAGCGTGATGAACAAGAGAAAAAATTCCATATGTTATTCTATCGCATGTCATATATGGTCGAGAAAATGTATGGAGATTACGAGAAGAGAATGGAAAATAAATGGAAGAAAAAGGAAGCATCAATGGATGAAAATGCTTCACTGAATCAAGGAGCTGGAGGAGACCATCATGATCCTCCATCTTCACCATCGAGTTCTATCTCTTCTTCCTCTAATCATTCTCATCATTCTCATCATTCTAGCCATAAAGCTTCTTTTAAGAAACCATTATTAAAGATTGATGTAAAATTTGCTTTACCTATGTTTAATGTAGATGCTAATCCTGAAAAGCTAGATAATTGGATCTGACAGGTTGAAGTATATTGTCGTGTTCAATAGATTGATGAAGAGGAAGTTAAAGTGCAATTGGCCTCTCTTTGATTGGAAGGAATTTCTCTCGTATGGTGGGAAAGAAAACTTCGGGACATAAGTAAGTGTGGTAATCTTCTTTCCTCATGGTCGGAATTTAAATCAGCAATAAGGAAGCAATTTTATCCATTGGGTTATTTAAATAAAGCAATGATGGAATGAAAAAATTTAAGATAAATTAAAGGTCAAACTGTAAAAAGTTTCATGAAAGAATTTAGGAAGAAAGTTCTTTCATTAAAAATTCCTTTAGATTCTTATGAAACTTTAATGAAGTATATTGGAACACTTCACAGTTATATTCGTCATACATTAATATTGTTTAACCCCACCAGTCTTGACGAAGTTTGTGTGCAAGCCACTCACCTTGAGAATAGGGGAAAGAATGTTCAAGAAGATCCCACAAAGAAACCTTCCAAATTCCCACATAAGCAATTTAAAGGAAAGTTTCAAAGGAAGGACAAAAAGACCACCACTGTAAAGAGGGAAGAAGGAAAGCCATCTTGCACTCATTGCAAGAATAATGGTCATGATGATGAACATTGTTGGAAATTACATCCAGAGAAAACACCGAAACATTTCAGTGGAAAGGGGAAGACAAAGGTCGTTGCTACAGTGCAACAAGATCATGGTTCCGATTTAGGAGACGAGGAAAGGATAATAACGGTTAGAGTACAAGGTAAATATTCCCTTCATGCTAGTTCAAATTCCAATAATGAATCTCATGATGATGAAATAAAGAGGAATGAATTATTTCATATAAGATTTGTATCTAAGCACACTAAGATAGATACATTATTTGATCTGGGTTCCCAAGTAAACTTGATATCTGAAGCACTTGTAAAAAATATGGGTCTTGAAACTAAACTGCATCCAAAGCCTTATCCTCTTGGTTGGGTATGTGATAAAGAAAAAATTACTGTCACCAAGCAGTGTAGGGTCATATTTTTTATTGCTTCAAAGTTGATTGATGAAGTGGATTTGGATGTTGTATCACTTGATATATGTGGAATAGTCCTAGGGAGTCCTTATCTTTATGATAGAAAAGCAGTCTTCTTTCGTCATGAGAATAAATATCACCATAATAAAGGGGGAGTGGAATATATTGTTAGATCCCATAGCATGAAGGAAAAAACAACACTTGTTAGTGCAGGACAAATGAAGAGACTCATAAACACTAATAAGAGATATGTACTCATGGTCATAAGGAAAAAGGATGTCAGAACATTTGACGCCTTCCAAGTATGTGATCCTTCTCATAAGAAAGAGTTAATTGATATTGTTTCTAAGTATGATGATGTTTTTCAGGAACTAGATGGATTACCTCCTAAGAGGGAAATCCAACATGAAATACATCTTCAACAAGATTCTCCTCTTCCTAATGTGGGAATGTACAAGATGTCAGTTGTAAAGATGACATAGATCAAAAAGCAGGTACAAGACTTATTGGATCAAGGGGTCATCATACCCATTTCATCTCCTTATGGTTCTCCGATCATGATGGTGCCAAAGAAGGATGGCACATGGTGAATGTGTGTCAATTATCAATCCTTAACCAAAATCACAGTGAAAAATTGATACCCTCTTCCTCGTATAGATGATTTACTTGATCAATTAAAGAATTTTGTTTATTTCACTAAGTTGGATTTGCACAGTGGATACCATTAGATCAGGGTTGAAGAACAATATGCATGGAAAACTAAATTTAAAATCAAACATGGATTGTTTGAGTGGTTAGTTATACCATTTGGGCTTTGTAATGCTTCGACAACCTTCATGTGTGTGATGAATGATGTATTCATGCCATTTCTAGATGATTTTGTAATTGTATATTTAGATGACATTCTTATATTTAGTGGGACTTGGGATGACCATGTACGACATGTAAAGCAAGTATTTGATACTTTGCGAAGGGAAAATTTGTATGTAAAATTGTCCAAATGTGAGTTTGGCAAGATTGCACTAGTGTACTTGGGTCATATTGTAGGAAGAGGACAATTGAAAATTGTTCCTTCCAAAATTGATGTAATTGTAAATTGGCCTGAGCCCAAAAAGTAACTGAAGTACAAAGCTTCTTGGCTGCAGTTCAGTACTGGAGGAGACTCATCGCAAACTTCTCATTTATTTCAACTCCTTTGCATGCCTTAACCAGTGTGAAGAACACTTTTCAGTGGGGAGAAAAGAAACAAAAAGCCTTTGACACTTTGAAGGAAAAGATCAGTACCACACCAGTATTAGCACTACCGAATCTTCAACATCCTTTCGAGATTGAGACATATGTCAGTGGATATGACATGGGTGCAATATTGATGCAATATCGTAATCCTATATGTTAACACTCTAAAAGTTTTAACCAAATTGTTGTTAACTATCCTACATATGATAAAGAGTTGTATGCATTAGTTCAAAGTGTAAAGAAATGGAAGCACTACTTTTTATGGAAGGAAACAATCATACATACAGATCATCAACCTTTACAATATCTCCAAGCACAAACCAAGCTGCAACAATCTCGGCATTACAGGTGGATGTGTTTTCTTTAACAGTTTCATTTGGTAATCAAATACAAAATGTGTACAAGTAACAAGGTAGTTGATATGCTTTCTAGACCTCATATTGTTGCATCTATTATTTTGAAGAATGCTTCTTTATCTCATGATATCTATGTGGAACAATATGTTGTTGATGAACATTTTAAAGAGGTATTTGAAAAGCTAACCCATGGTGCATAGGTAGAGAACTATTGTTTGTAGGGAAAACTACTCTACCATATTGGAAAGCTATGTATTCCTACAAGTGAATGAGTCCATGTAATACGAGAAGCTCACAATTATCTTATGTCTGGGAATTTTTGGGTAGGAAAAACTATGGCTCATCTGCAAAGGTTTTTTTACTGGCCTCAGATGAAAGCAATTGTAACTAAATATGTAAAGGGGTGTGTGATGTGTTCTAATTGTAATCCCACTAATAGAAAATTGGGGCTATACTCAACACTTCCTGTTCCATCCCATCCATGTGAGATTATCTCCATGGATTTTGTAGGGGGTTTACCAATGTCGAAAAGGGGTCATGACTATTTCTATGTAGTAGTGGATAGGTTTAGAAAGATGTATATCTTGATGCCATGTAAAAAGTAGATCACTGCTGAGAAGACTGTTAATCTCTTCTTTCTGTATGTTTGGGTTCATTTTGGATTACCCACATCCATCATCCCGGATCGAGATACTCGATTCCTTGGATATTTTTGGACAAACTTGTGGAGAATGATGGACACCAAGTTGAAGAAGAGAATTTCTTTCCATCCACAGACCGATGGATAGACAAACGTTGTTAACCGAACAATGGTACTTTTTCTTCAATGCTACTGCAGCAAGCATCCCAAGTTGTGGGATGAACAAATACCCTATGTACACCATGCTTACAATCGAGCCTTACACTCCTCCACTTAGTGTTATCCATTCGAGACATGTTTTGAGTATTTTCCTAAGGTCCCTTTGGACTTGATGTATGGGAAAGATGTCGTTTCAAATGAATAAAGAAATGAAGACAGGGCACACAAGTTCATTCAAAGGATCCAACAAGTGCACCAAGTAGTCAAAGAATAGTTGGAGAAAATTCAAGAACAGTATAAAGCTCGACATGGAAAACAAAGGGTTGATCCTCAGTTATAGGTTGGAGACTAGGTATGGCTTCACATCATCAAGGAGCGATTGAAGGGTGAAGGCAAGAAGCTCAAGCCAATCCGATATGGACCCTTCACTATTTTGGAGAAAAGTGGCACCAATGTTTTTCATCTAGATCTTCCTCCTTATATGCAGATCTACTCAGTTGTAAATGTGGAAAACTTGGAAATTTTTTAGCCTCCCATGATCATAGATCAGAGTGAGGAAGTTTCAATACCTTTAGTTGATGAGTTTTATCATGAGTACTTGGCTGAGTTGAAGGAGTATATCATCCTGGACAGAAGGACAAGGACTTCACGCAAGGGTGATATTGATTATCTTTGAGTGGGCTTAAAGGGAATACATCCAAGCAAGGTAAAATGGATTGAGAAAGATAAGGTGAACGAACTCTTCCCTCACTTATCTGTTAATTGATGAAAGATTTTGGTGGTCCAAAAATCTCTCAGTGGTAAGGTGTGATCCAAAAAGGATCTAGAGAAGTCTAAGGATAACTCAGAATTCACAGAAGCAGCTCAGGAAGCTCAGAATGGCCTCAACAGAACGAGAAAGGGAAGAAATTCAAAGTCGTCAAATCTCAGTGAAATTGGCATCATTGTGAATAGTGTCACAATCTTTCCAACGGCATAAACATATCGTTAAACAGAGTTACAGATCAAAAGATATACGCGATCAAAGTTTTGGACAATCTAGCCCAGTTAGCAGGGATGAGTCAACATGTGTACTGTTGACGTCAACATCAGTATGGATGATGTTAGCGTCCATATAGGGTACGTTGTACACACAAAGGGAAACACGTGTCATGATGATGTGGTAGCACCAGAGGCTTCCACGTGTCACCCATTTTTGGCCTTTTCCGGTCAATCCGTTGTAACACCTTGTTTCCCCCAGTCTGTAAATATAACTATATTGTCCAAGGAACTATGGAAAACCTAAAAGTCTGAATGTTTTATTTGATGGACCTTTTTACAAAAGGTCGATGAATGTAAATTGTGTTATTTTAATAGAAAATGGTTACGTGTTGCATGACTGATGAAAGAGGTGATGTGCTAAGAGAAAAACCATGAATGTTATAAAAGGTGGTAGAGGGGACCCGGAATGGTTGCATTAACCTCCACCGAAAGAGTACCATGCTGGAATTAATTTCTCATATCAGAACAACCCTCTAACCCAAGAATGAATTACAGTCGGGTTGGTAGGTGGGAAGACCTCCTCAAGAGTTAATAAGGGGATGGGGAATACCACCCATCCATAAGGCTTCCAGACCTGACCACGGACTAGGAATTCGAGCCACACACAACCTTGTTGAGGAAGGAAAGAAAGGAAGTGTGGTGGGAAGATGAAGACCGATGGGGAAAAATGCAGAGAAGAGAGTGGAAACTCTCGGGTCCGAGGAAGGACTGAAAGAGGAACAGTGAGTTCTGATCACAGAAAATAGAGATTGAGTTAGGAGAAGGAGAGTAACCTTCGTCCTTATCTATTTATGTATTGGGAAAAGGAGAGTAACCTTCATCCTAACTTCCATTGAGCTGGAAGTAAGAGATTGAATCTCAAAGCATCGTGGCTTAAGCTCGGGGTTGGCCAGTGATAAATCCATTGGGAGTCGCTGAGCCTATGGTTGGGTGGAAACAAGCACCCCTTTTAGTAGTCACATCACACTCTATGGTTATGATAAGTGTTTTCTTTCCTTATGCTTTGAATTGTAAATAATGGATGCATGTGAGTATTTACATGTCTATAAAGGTTTGTTTCTATGTATTAAATGGTTAAGTTATGAGTATGCGTTCGTTCCCTTGAGAACCTATATTTCTTCTTGAATTTCCATACGCCCCAGTTTAAACACTCGAAGGCGCTTTCACCCAGGAATTTACATCACCATTCCGGAGTCGGAGCAAGCCTCTAGGCATAGCTACCATTTTGGTAACCTCATAAGTTACTTTTCCTTTATTAAGAGCTTAAAGCTCTGTGAGTTGGGAAGGTGTTCCCTTCAGACCAGTAGTGTAGGAGACTCTCAACTTGCACCTATTCCCTTAACCAAAAACCAGTCTAAGAGCGAGGATTATAGCCCAAGAGTTATATGAATATCCATGTGACCTGGGTCTAGGAACCTTGGAGCTCGAGGCTCCGAGATGTCAAATTGCACGTTAGTCAAGTTGAACCTCGCAATTGCTACGAACCTTCGATCTATGAATGAAGATCGAGGGTGGGGAATCACTATGGAGCGCGAAGGTGAAAATAACAGATGCGCTAGTTCACGTCCCGCAATTCACTCTTTCCATTGACCTCGACGAGTTGGAAGATCAACGATCTTGATTAGACTAGAATCGAGTGAGCACTTTCCAGATTGTGGAGGTCGAACTCTCTGGTAAAGAGAATGCATGTTGGGGCCTCGCAATTTATGTGAACCGTCGATCGTCGTTGACCTTTGATCTAAGTTTGATGCAATCCATGAAATGCAAGGAGCGTGTGGGACGAACAAATATTCAAGGAGATCAAGCTCAGAAGAGATAGTGCTTTCAAGAGTGCAGACAAAATCTAGGAGACGAGCTCGTAGGAGGAGCAAAGGTCGAATCCTTCGAGCACTTAGAAAATAGTCTAAGTCGAAGTAACTTAGAAGATCAGGAGGAGGAGTGACAATGGTCGTTGGATCACAACGTCGAGGATCAACAACTGTCTAATCTAAGCAAGGTGCATGAACCTTAGCACTTTTCACACGTAGGAGAAGAGAACTTACCAAAGTTATGAAGTCCCGAAGTATTTTGGGACTGTCCATCGTCAAGGAGGATAGATGGCGTAAGATCCATAACTCTGGAAGTTCATGGACTAGGAGGAGGTAAAATAGCTGAAGTAATTTGAGGTCGTACATCACTAGGAGGTGAATCTGGACCGCCGGATCTAGAGGGATACGTGGTGACGGATCGTGGACTCCGGAGGAATCTGTTCGAGGGTTTTCAGTTGAAAGTTGAGATTCTCGAACCTCAAAGACCCAAAGTGAATCTGGACCACCAGATCCAGAGGGACACATGGAAATAGATTGTGGACTCTGGGACAATTTGTGTGAGAGTTTTCAGTTGATATTTGAGACTCCCGGAGTCCGAAGAGCCGATGTAATTCATAGTCATCAAATTAAGAAGGGTCGTGGCATGAATCTGTGGACTCTGGGTAAAGACCCGAAACAATCCTTGATCATCAAATCCAGAGGAAAGGTGGCACAAATATGTGGACTCCGGGTAAAGACCCAAATTAATCCTTGGTCATCAGATCAAGTGGACACGCGTCAATGGATTATATCCTTCGGATAAAAGCCATTGGGAAAAAGGGTGAAATTTGAGATTTGAGATCTCAGAAGTCTGGAGACCCAAAGGAGATCTCGACCGTTGATCGAGAAGAGGGTCACAAGACTGTTGATCTAGTTTAAAGGTAAAACACCCGAAGTAGAAGTAGGGTCATTGATTTAGGAGGAGAGGTGTCCACAGATCGTCAAATTCAGAAGATTGATGTACGAAAGAAAGAAGGGTTTGAGATTTGAAAAGTCCGAAGTCCAGAAACACGAAGGAGATCACATCCGTTGATTTAGGAGGGGAAAATATGGTATTTGGATTTGAAAAGGGAATATCTAAACCGTCAGTTCAGATAGTACTATCAAGATCGGGAGATCGATGGTTCCATAACATTGTGGGGATCGGAGTTGCACGAACTTTAAAAAGTTGAGGGTGGGCCGCAATCCAAACCCTAGTTTTTTAGAAAGGACACGTGGAGGCTCGAGGAGAATTGCGGGCTCAAAATTAGTTTGGTTTCAAACCACCTTTGGCCACACCCGCAATTGTGTGTTTGCGTGAGGTCATCACCCGAGGTCACATCCAAGGAGGGGCCAAGAGAAAAGGGGTTAACACCAACTCCGAGACTTCACTGAAGCATGAAGGAGAAGGTCGCAGGTATCATAAGACATGCACCAGAAGCTGGAAGGGATTGTGTTTGATTAAGAGTTGATATTATCAAGGTCTCAAAGTCTTGTTTGAATTAGATAATCAAAGAAACTTGAACGAAGGAAAGGAAATAAGCGAAAGCTCACCATAGATGAAATTGTCAATAAATTCCTTGAACTATTGATTTATGTACCCTACATAAAATATGAAAAAGTAAAAATGCAATGGTTCATTAATGGGTTACCTCAGACCTACCGGGACAAGATTGAGTTCGATGAACCAAATACGTTAGAAGAAACTATCTGGAAGGCGAGGTATTGTTATGAACAGTTTGGGATTAAGACAAGACCTCACGAGGACTGGAAGAAGAGGAGTAGTTCAGGATTTTAGAAGAAGGGGTTTAAATCCTAAAGATTTAAGAACTATGGAAAATATTCTAGAAGGAGCCTTCCTACTAGAAGTGTATATCAGAAAAATTTCCCCTCTCAAAGTGGAAATAAACCTTTTAAGACAATCCCCGAAAAGACCGATAACCTAAAGAAGGAATCCTTAAAATGTTGGGGTTGTGGAGAAGATCATCAATTGAGGGACTGCCCACACAGACAACATAACAGTAAGAGATTCTACAATATCCAAGAAGATGTAATATACCAGATATAAAAAGTATGCATAACATAAATAAAATGCTAGAAATGGCAGAATAACAACAATATAACCAGAACAATCACCACAATAGCACTGAAATGATATAAGAACAACAACAAAAATAACACTTTGATTCTGAAAGAAATGTTCACAGGCCTCTTTGAGGGGGAAACCTCCAGTTGAGCAGTGCTTTATTACAATATTATCCAAGCTAGGGTTCTCATACCCTCGACTCCTATTTATACTAAATATGTCTATTAAAAGAAGCATTTAGAGGAAGATCCTTCTAGAAGCGGAA